>KK115886.1:74396-99780 GCA_000611955.2 Stegodyphus mimosarum | reverse complement strand
TTAATCGCCAAAGTGGGCGTAAATCTTTCCGGTGATATAACTTCTTCTCTTTGGATCTGGCAGCGCCAGTTGAATTAATGTTTGTCTTGAATAAACTTTAAAGTAAAAACCTGAATCATAGTGTTCCTTTGCCTTTGTGATGTTAAGATTGTGTGTGTTCTTGATCAGTATCCTGAAGATTAGATTAGATTATTTTATAGCGTCCAATCTCACAATGGGTTCTAGGACTTCTTCTCGATAAGGAACAGCCGTCAAAGAACCCCGTTTAAAGATATGCAGGTCGGAGCGGTATCCTAATAAAATACCTGACCATGCCATAATGCTTCCGCCTCGGAATGCCTGATATTCGGTGATGTTTTGGGACTGACTGCGTGTTCGTTGTTCACGCCATATCCTTATACGCTTGTCATCTGGCTCTAGAGCAAATCTTGACTCATCAGCAAACATGACATTGCCCCCCCCCAGTCAGACACATTCCAATTGACATGTTCCCAGCACCACTGTAATCGTACCCCTCTTGATTGGACGGACAGAGGAACACGAACTCTAGGTACCCGGGTGTACAGTCCACTCATATGTAATCTTCGGCGTACAGTAGCTGCAGATATCGCCTTACCAATGGACGCTGTAACCATAGAAGTCACACGTGTGGAGGTCGCTCTGCGATTCCGCTTGGCTACAAAAGCAATATATCGATCTTCTGCGGCGGTTGTAACCCTTGGGTGACCGGCTACGGGCCTTCGAATAACTGTCTGTGTGGTTTGGAATTGTTTCCATAAACATGAAATTACAGAATGACGAATGCTGAAGAAAACAGCAACATCTGTGATTAATTGTCCTCCTTCAACGCACCCCACAGCATGGCAGCGCTATGACGCCAATTGCTATGACGAACGCTGATGACCAACATTTGACATTATGTGCACGCAGAAATAGAACCGCTACTCCGATTCTTCTTAGATCTTCCCTCGCTGCAGCCACTGAAAGGTTGGTGTCAATGTCAACTGTGCATAGAAGGCTTCACGAAAGTGGTCTGTACGCGAGGCAACCAGCCATTTGTCTCATTGTGTCCACGAAATACATCTTCTTGTTTTGCTAAGAAACAAACTACATCTATTAGTCTCTTGAGAATATTTCTATTTCTTGTTACTTTTTTATTGTGTTGAACAATCGATGAAGCCTTTTGTTGATCTAACATAAAATCTATATTGGCGGGGCCAAATGTTTTTAATAGTACTACGGCATTTATGTGAGATTGTGTTTTTTCATGTTTCTTTACAGCTTCGTGGAGATGATTTAAATCACTGTATCCTTGTTTTGTGCAAATATTCTTATCCTTTTCAATTACAACAAAAAGTAAACATGGCCAACAGTACAACTTATTCAATTCACTACAACCGGTTAACCATTTAAATTTTTCATACATAGATTTTTGAAAATGTCGTACACATTGTTGTCCTTTAATCTTAACGTTTTGGGATAGAATAATATCCAGCATCGGTCTACTTAATTTAACTATTTCGTTTTTTGTAGTAGCGTCTGATCTCGAAAAGGGATTTTCCAATAAATCTTTAATCATTGAGACATCTGAGTTCTCCATTCTGAAATGGGTTATTTATTATGAACATTAATTTAAAGAATACAATAAATAAAATATTTACCTACGAGTAGTCGAGGTATTACTATAAAAACAGCTAAACTTATGAGAATTCTACTAGCACTGAAGCAAAAATCATGTCTTGTGTTGTATGGTGTCAAATCGGCGGCGAGAAAGCAACACTTCAGGCTTCCACGAAAAACTTATATTTTCAGCAAACGTAGCACTACACGGCGCCCGCCGCTGCGATGCCTCATCAAGCTCATTGGTGCCGACAAATCAAACGCCTATTTCACGTGCAGAGGATTTCACTGCACGTTGGCACAATAGAACGAACTGTTTCTTGTTCGGTCAGTGGATTAAATTATATTTATTAATTGTTTTTAACGCTTGGAAATCATATATTCGGCGAAAAACATCTTGACATTTTTTAAAAATAAAACCAGGAATATGGTGTTACAGATATAACTTATATACTGTCTGTAAGACACAATAAATTGTAAAATTTGGATTGTTCTGTTAAAATTCGCTTCTTTTTGGTCTAACAAAACAAAATTGTTTTTCCGCGAATTATTTCTATAAATATAATACATCACCGAAATTACTTTACCACACTAAAACATTTTCCTTTATATTGATGAAATACTTCTTTTATATTTCCATAAAAACAAAATCTTACAATATATAAATTTAAACATTAACCGTCTGCAAAATCGTATGGCCAGTAAATCGTATAATCAGTTAAAAAAACAAAAGCGCTTCAGCACGTAAGTCGCCGCTCTAATACAACGCTTAATAAACCGTACCTTCGGATGATTCTGAATGCCAAGTGCAGGAAAATTAGCTGCACTTGCCTCAGTGCTATAGTATGCTGTGCTTCTCCAGTAGCCCATACATATAAACGCGTGATTTTCTATTAGTGCACACTGCGTACACATCAGAACTTCCTATGTTCGTTTGCTTTTGAACGCGCTACGTGGTGCAGCACCTAGTACCGCACGCACTGCGGGAATACAAGCAAGCAAATCAACATAATATTTGAATATATTATAAATAATATTTATTATATACCATATAAAGATAGGTAGACGTAGGTACAGAAAATTATTGTCTCTCATAATTTTGCCAGGGTGTGCAGTGCACACCCTGCACATGCGGACCGCACGCCACTGACCATAGATGTCACACGTGTGGAGGTCGCTCTGCGACTCCGCTTGGCTACAATAGCAATATAGCAATCTTCGGCGGGGGTTGTAACCCTTGGGCGACCGGCTACGGGCCTTCGGAGAACTGCCTGTGTGGTTTGGAATTGTTTCCATAAACGTGAAATTACAGAATGATGAACGTCGAAGAAAAGAGCAACATCTGTGATCGACTGTCCTGCTTCAATGCGCCCCACAGCACGCCAGCGCTCAGAATCTTCCATTCGTCTTCTGGAAGTCATAGAAACACGTATGTCTTGAAAACAAATTGTACGAAAGTTTTAAACACCTTCTATCAGCACTTACAATCAACTTCTGTAACCCTTCATAAAACTGGCTTCTTATAAGACTGCCTTTTTTGCATATTTCTTGACAGGTGGTGACGGAGGACGGGGACGCCTGGTGTTTAACAGAGGTAAACAGGCATATGTCCCGCGCCCTTCACTATCTAGAGCTAGCAACTCCCTGGAGCTCCAAGAGGTCGCACCGGGAGTTTATTGAATTATTAAAGTGACTTCACATGGCCAAACAGGGGCGTCTTGGATATACAATAGTTTGGTTTTATAGGCAGACGATTTTGGCATCTTAATTTGTAAAACATGGAATACAACTTGTTAAGACTCATACATTTAAACTGACACATATGCATGCACATGTAAACACATAATATGTATACACTTAAACTGACACAAATACATATACAAATAAACACATAAAAATATAAGCACATATATCACATATTAAACACAAACCACTTAAGAATACGCAGAATGCTTGCAGATACAAGAATCTATGCATACAGATACAAGAATCTAAACTGACACAATTTAAACTGTCACATATGCATGCACATGTAAACACATAATATGCATACACTTAAACTGACACAAATACATATACAAATAAACACATAAAAATATAAGCACATATATCACATATTAAACACAAACCACTTAAGAATACATAGAATGCTTGCAGATAGAAGAATCTATGCATACAGATACAAGAATCTATGCATGTTATAGCGTAGCAGACGCTGTGTAAATATAAGAGATGCGCGATGCATATTAGATTGTACCCAATTGTATGAGCAGATTAAAAACTGTTAAATGTTAGCAGCAAAATGTTATACAATATATAACAGGTGGAGTATTGTGCAAGTAGTATAGGTAAGTTAACAATTGCAAGATGTTATACAAAGCACTTAAGGGTTCTTTGGAAATTATATATTGATTAAGAGTAATACACTATGCTATTGGTTACATAATACTATATTAGATGCAAGACATTTGCACGGTGGTATGTAAAAGTTACACTATGTTATAATTACACAATGCTAGTAGATACACAATGCTAGAGGATGCGAAGTAATAACATGATTGTCATAGCAGGTACACAATGCTAATAGTTACACAATGCTATATATTAAGAGTAGGTACACAATGCTAATAGTTACATGTTGCTATATGAGATGCAGAATATTTACACAATGGTACGTAATAGCTACGCTATGGTTACACTATTCTACGGTGACACAATACTAATAGTTACACGTGGCTAGGAGATGCAAAATATTTGCACAGTAAGGTTATGAGATGCTAAATAATGACACAATGGTATATAAAGTACATAATGGTCAATTACACAATGCTTTATGTGATGGATAATATTTACAGATGTTTTCCGAAACAGGAAACAAGAAAAATATTCAGTGCTGGAATTCGAACTGCTGGGACTTCTAATTGCGAGCCGGACGCATATTTCATAAGTGCATCTGTATCGCCACCGAAAGAGTGCCTTTTAGAATGAACCAATGGGCTTCCAGAAATATTTCTGTCATTTCACAGGAACTTTACCGCGCTTTCAGGAAGATGGATGAAAATGTTTTGCCACGCAATTTCTGCGAATACTTAATCGTTGGGTGCTTCGTTAGCAGTGCCATGCTATTGTGGCTGGCAAATGTCTTGCCCTAGGGCGTTGATTTGCTGTACAACGGCGCAGATACTCCTTATAGCTGGTGGGTGTTTGATTATGAAACGATAGTAGAGTGTTCTATCGTTCGCTGGATGTGGTAGGTGGTGGTCTGTTGTTAGACCGCAGTCAAATAGGTAGTGCTCGGGAGAACCTAGCATGCCACAGACACAGTTGTCAGATGCTGAGATGCCAAAGCGCATAAAGTAAGATGGAAATGGGCCGTGACCCGTTAGGTACTGTGTCAGTGGGGCTATTGCTATAAGACGTTCCGTGTCTACTTTTGGTAGGAAGTTATACGTCCTTCTCCCTGTGTCGCCACTATTCCATTCTTCTTGCCACTTTTCTTTACAGATATTACGCAGAGTTTTCTTGAGCTGTGAGGCGGGGGTAGGGGCTCTTACAGTTTGAGCGTGGATGTTATTGGCAGCCTCGTTAGCCAGTCGGTCTGCGACGTCATTCCCTTCGTTGCCGGAATGTCCTTTCACCCATACCATGTTAAAGCGGGCTTGAGGATTATTGCGTAGAAGTTGCTGAATATCTATGATGATGGGTGAAGTGTGGTGATGATCCCTGAGTGCATGTAGCACTGACATGCTGTCCGTGAAGAAAGTCGCGTTAGAAACGGGAAGGTTGAGGGCATATCGTAGCGCTTTCAGTATCGCTAGTGCCTCAGCTTGGAAGATACTGTTGCTGTCAGTGAGATGTCCTTTCCATTCTTTTACTAATCTGCCATGTTCGTAGTGTGCAAACGCGCAGCCCACTCCATGGTCATGTTTTGATCCGTCAGTGAACAGTTGTGTGATCGCAGGGAAAGTATATTGTCTGGAGTGCGATTTCTGATGTTGGAGTTTGACACGGATCCCTCTACCTTTGATGGCAGGGTGGATGTGTTGCACACTGCCAGGGAGTTCATAGTCTGTTGTGCTGAACGTAATTCCTGCATATGTGGCTTCTTGTCTATGATGGATGATTCGTACATAGGTAGCCTCTGCCTCTGCCTTTATGTGTAATGGCAGCAGGCCTGCAAGTAGCGTGGCGGCGCTGGACGCTGTTGTGCGATATCCTCCGCAGATGTTTAGTGCAAAAGGCCGTTGAATTGTGGTCAGTAGCTTGGTCTTTCGGCTGTTCATTGGTTGTGCCCATATGACTGCTGCGTAGAGAATTATTCTCTCTGCCACTGTCAAATATAATAGTTTCCTGATGTGGGGGTTTTGACCCCAATTTCTCCCTTGAAATTGCCTGGCTTTCCTTGCAATGGCAGATGTTTTTGTACGTATTTCTTGGAGGTGCGGCAACCATGTGAGTCCTTGATCCCAAGTGACTCCTAGGTATTTAATCGTCTTCGTAATTTTTAAGTTCTTGCCTAGTAGCTTTATACAGGGACGTCTTGTGGGATTTGTGCCAGGACGTGGAATTACGATGGCTGCGGACTTTTGCTGAGAGATGGTTAATTTGAGTTTATTGCATAGATCCGTGAATATTGTGCAGGTTTCTGTGGCATTCCGCTCCAGTTCGTCTCTTGTGCGGCCAGACACCACGAGGGCTGCATCATCGGCGTATGCTGTGATATCTGTGTGCATGGGCCATTCATGTTGTAGTATGGAGTTAAAGGTGATTATCCAAAGCAGCGGACCGGCGCAAGAGCCTTGTGGACACCCTCTTTCCTGCCGCTTGATGGTGAGGCCATTGTTGTTAGCTATTATGTGGCTACGTGCATGTAGATAGTCCGTGATGATGTTAAAGATGTTTTGGGGACATTGTGCCTCTCTAAGTGCTTGCTTAATAGCAGGCCACCAGAGGGTGTCAAAGGCGCTTTGCAGGTCCAGGGATATGAATGCCGTGTGGAGATTTCTGCCTCTATTTTGTTCTATGCTATCTTTAAGATGACTCAGGGCATGCGTGGTTGAGAAACCAGTTCGGAACCCATATTGCCGTGGGCTGAGAAAGTTGGTCTGCTGTAGATGGAATTTAAGTCTGTTTACCAGTAATTTTTCATAAATTTTTCCCAGAGACGAAAGTAGGCAAATTGGCCTAAACGAGCTTGGGTCTTCTGGGGATCTCTGCTTCTTCAGGAACAGGACCACTTGTCCTTTTTTGAAGGCAGTAGGGAAGATCTGGCATTTTAAGAGCTTGTTGAAATATTTCTCAAAGAATGTAGGGCGGGATGTGTAAGCCACCTTTATTATTGCGTAGTCTAGACCGTCTGGTCCCGGGGCCTTTTTTATTGGGAGAAAACGGAAGATTTGCTGTATTTCAGCTGAGTCGAAGGGAATGTCATCTGGTGTGTCAGGAATGGAATGGTTGTCCCGTATCTTCTGTTGTTCTATTGAGTCGTCATCCGGATTATCCATTGGGAAGACTGCATTAAGGATAGCAGATGCTGTGCTTTCTGCAGAGTTGGTGGTGTGTGAGTTACTAGCTGACTGGGCATAAAGCTGGTCGGGCTGGTAAACTTTATTTGTTGCTAGTTTATGCAGGATTCCATAGACGTTGGTATTAGCTGTGCAAAATTTCCGCCAGCTATTGACTTTGGCTTGTAGTATGCAATTTTTATAAAGCGCTCTTTCCCTGCGGAATGTAGCCAGCAGTGCTATTTTGGTGGCTTCGTCCATTACACCTCGGAGACGCCGTCGTAGGGCTCTGCACTTTTGCCGTAATTGGCGTAGTTCCTTAGTCCACCAACATATGCCTTGTAGGCGTTTAGCAGTGCGAGTCTTCAGGAGCTGGTCGCAAATGCATCGCAATGTGTAGAGGAGATGATCTGTATAAGTGTCTAATTCCTCTGGGCTATTTATTTGGTCTATCACTTCTTCTTCACTCTGTAGGGTATCCGAGAAAGCCTTTGTTAATGCACGCAGTTTATTGCCTGGGATCTTGTAGCGCTTAAGGATAGTGATGCTTGTGTCGGTATTAATTGCAAAGTGAATATATTTATGATCAGAGCAACTCTCGTCGTCTGTGACCATCCAATCTGTTATTTTGTTGGCTATGTTACTTGTAGCTATTGTTAAATCAGGCCATCCTTTGCTGTATGAGTTGTCGAAAGTCGGTGGGGCATTCTGGGAATTTATTAACTGTAGATTAGCTGTCATTATAAATTCTTCTAACGCTGTTCCTTTCGGTGAGGTACGTGGGTATCCCCAAACGACGTTGTGCGCATTTAGGTCTCCACTTATTACGTGAGGAATAGTAGCATGTTTTCTGTGTATTTCTGCTATATTATCTACTGCATTGCTGATGTCTTCCGATGGGGGACTGTAGACGGATGATAAGATAATCTGCGAGTTATTATAATTCAGAAGAATTGCAACATGATCTCGTGTCTGCTTGATTATGAGTGGAGACCACTGTGGATTACAACAAATGATCGCTGCTCTGGGGGATGGTTCGTTGAGTTGCGCTTTCCGCTGGAAGATCTTCAATGAGAGTGGTAGGCAGGCTATTGCGCCGTCTTTACAGTAAGGCTCTTGGAGAAGGATAATATCTATCTCATGATCTAAGACATGCTGCACTAGTTGTGTATTAGCTGCTTCTGCCCGTTGAAGGTTAATTTGCATGCACTTTATGGAGCCTGCTGGGGAATGAGTTAGAATCAGGTTGAATGGATTGTCGATGCTTGTCAGTAGAGCCTCTTGTGAGATACTGTTGCTATCTTCAGACGTATTAGGTAGTAACATAGCATTGGTAGGCTGCTGAGATGTTATAGCTTCAGTATTGTGTGTTGCAGCGTGTGTTGTAGGCTGTTCTCTGGTACATCGGGCATTCCGGGTGGTATGCTGGATGTTCAAAGTTGTAGGAGGTGCCGTTGCGGTAGTTACAGTCCCCGCAGTTGATACAGGCTGGTGACTCTGCTTGACAGTCTTTGGTGTTGTGCGACCCAGCGCAGAAGGCACAGAACTGCTTCTTGCTGCGGCAGAGATCCTGAGAATGCCCGAATTGCTGGCATCTATAACACCTACGGATTCCCAGGAACTCCGTGATAGTATGAGCCTTCCATGCTGTGAACAGACGTCTGATGTTGATAGCGATTCCAGAGCTCTCTGAGGTACACTCGACGACCCATTTGACTCTGTTTGCTCCGCGCTCTTTAAGTCGGAACAGGGGTTTGTATACTCTTGTTGATAGTCCTGCTGTTGCGCTGAGCTCTGCAATGAGCTGCTCTGGTTTAACGTGTTCTGGAACATTATGGATGGCTATTCTCGGCTGTCTCTTTTGCCTGGGACGAACCTCGACCTGGACCTCAGCTTTTTTGATGTGCTCTTGTAACTTGAGTACCTCTTCGTGTGTATTACAAAATACTTCCAGTCCACCTTTTGGAGCCGGTTTGATAGCATTGACGACAACTGGAATTTCACTAAGTGGAACCTTTTTCTGTAACTGTGTTCTTAGATCACGTGGATGGACACTCTCTAAGGGGTTGATGATCAGACTGGGCTTACTGAACTGTTTAAGCACTGCTGCAAAGGTTGGTGGCTGAGGCACAATCACTGAAGGTGTTGTCGCTGAGATCAAGGGGCTTTGCCTTTCCCCGGTGTTATTGGGAGCCTGTGTGGTTGCTGTTAAAAGCAAAGAGTCCGTGTTTGTACTTGAAGTAACCAGCTCAGGGTATGGGGTGTTAGTGCCAGTGGTACACAGCGGGATTACAGAGGTGTTCACTCCTTTGTTGACTACTTTTGTTCCACCTAATGCGATGTCTCGAAAGGTCTCTAGAGTGGCTATGAGGCGTTGCCTAAGGTCTTGTGTTAATAGATTTTTACTGCCTCGAACTATTTTAGCTATTTGTACGCTCTCGTCGAAGACCGCTTGTATTTTTTCTCTATATGAGAAGTCAGTTGAAACTATGTAACTTGGCAAATCTAGACCACTGCAGTGTGTGGAAGTATTCATTTTAGACAAATTGCATTGAGTCTATCGGTTGATATCACTAATGAAAATAACTATTTCTTGACATGAAATCGCGATTGGCTGTTACCTAACATAGTTGCATACTTCCATCTACCTCTGCAGCTAATTGCATCCTCTTCAATTCTGATTGGCTTCCGGAAATTTTCCTTTACGTCCTTAACTTTTGGTAGTGCGTGTATTTTTAATTCCAACTAAAATTAGTACATCCTAAATTACCTTAATATACCATTTTAAGAGAAGGGCCACATTATTTGTCTTTAATATTTACTATTTAATGTTAAATTAACATTTGAAAAATAACTCTACCTTCTAAATTAAATATTCAGTAATTTACAATAACCACTATTTGCACGTGACCCCCCCTCTACTTATCAGAAACTAGCTCTGCACCCTCCAAGCAGATGTCGTTCCTGCATCATGTGAGGATACTCGACTTCATCCAGTGCAGCTTTCTACTCGACCTAGCATTGACGCCGCCACTGAAGGACGCCCGGTCTTATAACCGAAACAGTGTCTGACGCACTCTTAATGCCTTGACCTTATATGCCTCTGTCAGCCAACATCAAAGCTGTTTCATCCCATCATTGGCTAGCAACGAAACAATTACCATCAACGAATACTCCAACTTAGATAAAATCACAAATAATTGCTTATTCATCGGACAAAGTTATGACATCTTACCAACATCCAGGAAATAAAGATCGAAAAGTGACACAATATCGACTGGGATAGGACGTTCCAGTCCAAGCGCACAGTGAAATGAACTCATTATTCACGGATGCCAGCAGGAAAAACAAGGTTCACCATCAACGAATGAGATAATTACTATTAACTTTTATTTCTAATGGCACGTTACGAGATAACATGGAATAAAATACAAAACAAAAACGAGAAAACTGACATCAGTACAGTGTACCTGTAAACTAATGTACCATCCAGTAGAGTTCTGTATCATCCAGCGGCGCTCCTAAATCGAAATACGAGGAAGGACGAGTCATTTGCAGACATCAGGGCTAAAGGGCTGGTTCTTCAGCTTCTCGCAGCTGAAACCGGAAGAAGAGACTGATGGCGTAGTTGGGTTCGCTTGCTGCTTTGAGTGTCTTATTTCGCCTACGGTTTCATGAGTATTTGCTTGAAAATCGAAAGGTTTTGAAGCATTTTTTGGTAAATAACATGAGCAAGAAATTTTATCGTATGAAATTACAATATATTTGCATTTATATCTGACCTAGTAATACAGCTGTGGCACATTTAATTAAACTACAGTACGTGTAAAACATAAACTAATATTTAAAGTCGAATATACATTAAATATGGCTCATTTTTTTCACAATATTTTTTTGAAATGTATGTAAATAGTAATCTGTCGACAAAAAACGTTGATAAGTTTCTATATTTTTAATAGAATATACGTAGCTTATTCGGAAACTAAGTACCGTTTCATTTTAGCGCCGTCGCAGCGCTGTGGTAGGCGTCCCGCGCATGCGCACTAGTCTTTCTTGTTCAGTGACTTTCAATTGTCGCCATTTTGGTTGCTCTATGTTGCGTTTTCAGTTTGCTGTGCACATTCAAAATGTTTAAGACAATTAGTTCTCCCGCTGACTGTGAGATTCGTGCCGTGATTAAATTTTTGAACGCGAGGAATGTTAAACAGGCCGAAATTTATTGTCAAGTGACAGAAGTTTACGGTGAATACGCGATAAGTGATGGAATGGTGAGAAAGTGGGTAAGAATGTTTAATGCAGGTCGAACAAATGTCCACGCCGAGGCTCGGAGTGGTCGGCCTTCTGTTGTCACCGATGATTTGGTAAGGAAAGTTGATGAAGCAATTCATGAGAACAGACGTTTCACAATAACAACTCTTTCAGAGGCATTTCCACAAATTTCACATACTGTTTTATTCGAAATTGTGTCTGACCGCTTCAATTATCGCAAACTGTGTTCCCGATGGGTTCCAAAAATGCTCACTGATGTTCACAAAACAAAGCGACTTGGTAGTGCCCTGACATTTCTCACGCTGTACAGTGATGAGGGAGAAAACTTTTTAAACTAAATTGTGACAAGTGAGGAAACTTGGGTGTGTCATTTCACACCAGAATCGAAACAATAATCGATGGAGTGGAGACACGCTCATTCTCCGAAAAAACAAAAGTTCAAAATGACAATGTCATCACAAAAAATCATGTTCACTGTCTTCTGGGATAGGAAAGGCGTTTTGCTTACTGAATTTCTTCCCAGAGGTGAAACTATTAATGCGGCACGATATTGTGAGACTTTAACAAAACTAAGGCGTGCCATTCGAAGCAAACGAAGAGGAATGCTCAGTAAAGGAGTTGTGTTGCTCCATGACAATGCTCGGCCCCATACTGCCGGTGTCACTCAATCGTTAATTCGACAGTTTCATTGGGAGCTGTTCGATCACACGCCGTACAGCCCGGACTTGGCGCCGTCCGATTATCACTTGTTCCTGCACATGAAGCGCGAGCTTGGTGGCAAGCGCTTTGGATCTGACGATGACACGAAAAATGCTGTGGAGTCGTGGTTATCGAAACTGGCGGGAAGTTTCTTTGACGATGGTATACAAAAACTGGTCACCCGCTATCACAAGTGTTTGATGATTGGCGGAAACTATGTTGAAAAATAGTTTAAGACATGTATTTTCATGTAAAAATAAAATTGGATTCGAAAAAATTGTTTTACTTTTTTTTTTTTCAAAACGGTATTTAGTTTCCGAATACGACTCTTATAAATTATAACATCAGTAAGTAACAGTTGAAATACCTTTTTTTACATTTTCAATAAAATTTAAAGAGCAAAGATTACGTTGTTTATAAATTTTAAATGCTTGTAACTTCTTTAAAAATTAAAATATTTGAATTCAGTTTTTGCGTACGGTGTAGTTAGGTATACGGAATATTACGAGGGAAAAAAAGACAAATTTAATAATTTGGTTGATTTTCAGCTATTTTAAAGTCCACCGTCCCCTTACAATGAAATAAGTTATTTTTAAAACTCTTATGACCGGTTAAATTCTGATTTACTTTATAATCCGGCTGAATGTGCTTCAATCATAAAACGTCGAAAAACCATTGGTAAAAACCTCTGTCCTTTAGGGCCTCGATAAAGCAAGGTATTCAGCATTCCACTCAAGCGCAGTTTTATCAAAAGCAACATGCTTCCAAGACTTGGGAACAGATATAAAATCAATTATAGGATAAGTCGCTTGCTTAGCCGATCTGTCAGGTCTTTCATTACCGAGAATACCACTGTGACGTCGAACTAAGTAAAAGGAATATCCGCAATTAGTTCAACCGCACAAACTACATAGAATGAATTCTCACCACCAGTTTTTCTGTTGATAGTATATCGCGTAAAAGAGAAAATAAAGTGTTTTAGTATTTGTAAATTAAAAATAATAATTACCAAAAAAAAGTGAAAGTTTTCAGATTTTAAATTACGTCCAAAGGGGCGTTTTTAAACATTTTGTATGTTACTTTTATTTTTTGAATATCATGTTCTTTGCATTTAAAACCATAAAATTAAGTTAAAGAACAATATCGCAAAATAATTTTAAACTGAGCCTATCTTTAGAATTTCCTATACACAGTCTCACGCGCTGCAGATAAAAATGTTTTTTTCGGTACAACGTTGGCGTTGCCCGCTTTGAAATCCTCGAGTTTGTTAACCAAAACTTCGTTAAAGTTTTACAAAATATGAAATCGTTCATAAAACAAATTCCAAATTTCAAATTTGGGCTTCCAGATGCCTATATTCGCGGCAGGATGACGGCATTCAAAATTCGATGGCTTTAGGTACCGTCGTTTTATCACAATGCGAGAAACATACATACATTTATGCACATTCTTCATTATTTGATTTCTTTAAATATAATACAGGGCTGCAATATTTTGTGGCAACAGTTTGAAAAGTGATACAGACTTTTAATGTTTCCGACCAAAATCGCAAAAAGAAAACAATAGTCCTTCAGGGACAAAACCCCTTTGGACTAATAATAAGCGTTTTGTATAATGTATGAATCTAATTTTTACACTAAAATTACTAATACTGCAAAAAGATCAGTTTCGACTCTATTAAAATAATATTGTAGCGTGCGTACGGTTTCATACTGGACTGAATGCACAAGTCGATAAAAAAGGTAATAAAATTTATTCTTTTCACAAGAAATAAAACAAAATGCTGAAATATTTCTTCAGAGATATATTCGTACAATATCATAATATCTCAAATGTTAACAGAACCCAATTCAAAACAGAGAAAGTTAACCCAATCTCACAGCGAATTCGCTACAATCAATAACAGCCCTAAGTAAACATACAGTTCGCTTAAAACAACAAGAACTGAGTTGAGGTGTTTTAATTCGGCTTTTATAAGTTTTTAATTAATTACGAGAACATTCTGGTAAAATCTATTTTCTCGATTTTTCTGGACGGCAACAGCAATTACGAATTATTTCTTAATTAAATATTAAATGCACGCGCTCTTGTATTTTTACTTTTCCGACGTAGCTTTCTTTTTAAATATCGTCTGCGTTGCTCGGGAAAATACAAAAACTTTAATTACAATTCTAAATAAATAGCTAAATAAATACGAAATCCATAACAATATAATAAGGATTAAATACAATTGAATCTAAATAACATAATAAAACATCAGATATATTAGAAAAGACGAATGTTTGTGCCGTGAACCCAATCAGCTTATTACCGTCAAAGAATATTCTCATTTTTTCATTCTTTCCTAGCGCAACGTGAAGGCATGGAAGAAATTTTTTCCTAAACGAGGGAAAACGTTAGTGTTCGTTGTTTAGCACTGACTGTGTCGGAATTTATCATTACGGATTACTTAAAGCAAAGGCGAGTTCTGTGCTCCTATTAAAGTAATGTACATTGCGAAAAAAAAGCAATCTGAAAGCATTCAGATTTTTCATTAAGACTAAAAATGCGTTTTTTTAACGTTTTGTGGGTTACCTTTATTCTTCTACTTCCCCAGGACATTCCTATTATGGTTGCGGGAGATTTTAATAGGAAGCATTCTGCGTGGAGCTGTAGATGGACTAACGCAAATGGTAATGTACTTTATGTTCAGAATAATCCGGTTGCTTTACATTCATCGAACGAATATACAATACAGGCTGGATAGTAATCAGTACATAGACTGGATATTGCATTGTCTTCCACCACCATCCCGATTGCACTAGAAGTCATGCATAAGAGGACTTTAGATCATTTGCCAGTCACTGCTGTCTTAAGTCATCTCCAAACCAGTACAATCTTACAACCAGAAATATCACTAACTGGATCCTATTTGAAAATCACGTCAAAGATCGAATACTTAATCATTTTCAGGATCTAAAAACGATTAATGGAATTGATGCTGCTGTGTCATCTCCCACCAATAGCAATCAGGAAGCTATTTCTAATGTGAGGGAAACTCTCTCCACCAGTGTTAAGAATCCTAGACTCCCAAAAAGGTGGGATTCAGAGGTCAAACGGGAAATTAACCATTTAAATAAGGCTATTCGGAAACTGATTAAACTGCATAGAGAGGAGTTATGGCTGATAAAATTCACAATTTGGAACTTCACGATAGCTCTTTTGGGAAATTGATCAAAAATCCCAAAGCATCTTTCACGAGTAACCGGCCCCTACATTTTCAGAGCAAACTAGCGACAGCCAATCAAGAAAAAGTGCATTTGTGTGCAGAAAACTTACAACTAAAGCTGACGGCAAACGATTGACCGAATGATCAAGAGTTTGAATTGAAAACACTTCTCCATGTGAGTTAGATGTGAGACCTCCTGGCTAGATTCACTAAATGCAAATAATTTAATTAGTTTGACTACTCCCATTGAAGTGTTGGATATCATCAGAAAACTTAAATTATAAAAGGCTCCTGACTTAGATGGGATTCCTAACGAAGCCATCAGAAATCTGCCCAGGAATGTTATATGTAAATTTGTTAGTATCTTGAATGCATGTCTCACAATCTCATACTTTCCAAAACAATGAAAAGAGGCTAAATTTGCTATGATACTGAAACCGTGTAAGAATCATGCATATACAGTTATAAACTGATCAGCCTCCTGTCTGATCTAGGTAAAGTGTTTGAACATGTAATACTGGCAATAATGAAACCTTAATTCAAGCTCCCACCTCTTGAGCAATTTTGATTTCGTGAATATGTATCCACCTCAAAACAGCTTGTAAGGCTAACAGAGTTCATAGGAGACCCTCTGCGCTCCAAAATGTAGTTGCTATCCTCATGCTAGACGTGGCAAAAGCCTTAGACTGCGCCTGGCATGAGGGACTCATTGTCAAGCTCATTAATCTCCAACTAGATGGAGAACTAATCCTGGTTATCCTTTCATTCATGTTGAATAGAAACTACAGGACTTTCGGGGGAGATGCTTTATCTTCTTCTGGAAAAAGCCTAAGTGGGGTGCCCCAGGGTTCGGTAATTGGTCATGTACTCTATCTGTTTTATCTAGCAGACTTCCTTCGGGTACAATTTAACAACAATGCAATCCTAGCCTGCTATGCAAATGATACCGTCTTAGCGGTAAAATCAACCAAAGTCAACCACGCTATTAAAATGCTGCAAACCATCATTCCGAGTATTGAACAGTGGTATAGCTACTGGAAAATATGTATTAACGTCCAAAAGTCACAGCTTGTTGGATGAAAAAAGCGGAATTTAAAGCCAAAGGAAAATCTCTTCCTTTTCAAAGGCTAATTACCTAGAAATCATCATTAAGGACAGACTCACATCGTCACATCACATTGAAAACGTGAGGAGAAAAGCAATCAAAGTTATGAAGTGCCTACTTCTCATAATAGGAAATACTCAAAGCTAGATCTTTCAAAGAAAAACTCATCTACGCTTCACGTATTAGACCCTTGATGACTTACGCTTCGCCAGCTTAGGCTACTGCTACTCCTTCGGATATACACAGGCTTCAATTTGTGCAAAAGTGATTTTTAAGGATCAGCACTATTGTACACTATTTTGTTCGAAACAAACTTCTACAGGCTGACTTCAAACTGGATACACTGGATAACCTTTTTCAGGAAAGCTAACAAAAAATTCTTCGAGAGTGCTCATTATTGTGACCAAATGAACTTGTTACTAACTTTTCTCTACGAAGTGCTCAACGAAGATAGATGTCTTCGCCCCCATGCAGCCTTCATCCTCAGTGAAAGCCAGAATTTTCCCACTTCTGAAAAGCTCTTGTACAGTTATGCCACTACTTCATACAGATGTATTTTATTTTCATAGTTTAATTCCTGTAGATTCTAACAGAATTCTTCAGAGACGGCACTTGGATGGGTGACCACCCACGTGATCCCGGACTGTGCTGGTTGTGCTATGTAGCTCCTGTTACTGAACTTGAACGTTTATGATTTGTATGTAGATTCATGAACTGCCTTCTGCAACTAATTATATACAACCTTATATCTTCATTTATCATTCATTCCACTGTAATGTATTTTACTTACTGCACTTTTGGATGAATTCAATCCAAATTGTGTGATACACTTGATCATGAACTCTGATTTCATATGCTGTCATCAGTATTTTTATTTAAGTTAATTTGTATAGCGGTTACGACTGTTATAAGACTGTTTTATGTGTCAATTACTCACCCTCTATCCATCCTAGTTGTCCTCCTGGACTCATTGACTGAGTAATCGTTCTACTTCAAGCGCCCACTGAAACAAACACATCAAGACAGCCGGAAAACAACATGCATTTAGCATGTTAATCGTGGTGACTAGCGGAACCTGGACCTGGAGGTAATGTTTTATATATTTACTCACGTTTTAAATACATCATTAAGTGCGAAGATGGTAATATTTCCTCCTTGAGACCCGCAGTATTATGCACTCATGATTAATTTGGCGCACTTGAGGTATAGAGTTTGGCATGCATGGTCTACAGCCATCGTTTGCAAAAGATAGAGGTCGGATAAAGATGTTTTGTTTACGCAGTATGTATTAAACTCTAAGATATGAAAAATGTGAGTATAATAAAGTATTTTTTTATCTGTATAATAAATTTAATTAAATTTAATTCCTTTTCAAAGGCTAATTACCTAGAAATCATCATTAAGGACAGACTCACATCGTCACATCACATTGAAAACGTGAGGAGAAAAGCAATCAAAGTTATGAACTAATTTTCTAATTAAATTGAATTAAATTTAACTCTTTCTACTTCTAAGAAAGAGAGGTAATGATCTTCGGGTCGACGTATAGGACTGTTGACGCTAGAGTTTGGCCAAGCGAAAGAAGACATCTGGTACAATCAGTGTAGCTCCACGGTGTTGAAAAAAAAAAAACAACTTTCCTTCAGCTGAACAATCTGAACTCCAGGAATAGCGGAGCTAGTTTACACAGGAACCGACTCTATTAGCTCATGTAAACCCCAGCGTTAACTGCTACAATACACGGCGCTGTGTGTTTCCGAACATACTTTTGCAGTAAAATAAATATAATATTTATAAAATATGTTAACTAGCATGTAAAATATTAAGAAATATCTACTCCAAAATTTATAAACAAAGTTAGGCATCATAATCTCTTTCATTGCCAATAGCAAGTAAACATAAAACTTACACTGATATGAATATGTTTTCGTCAAGAAGCATTTCAGCTGCGTCAGGCCACCAGAGACAAGTTAAGTGCATTTAAACTGGCCGAGGTATGTATGCATCTTAACATTAATCAGAAATCTCCAAATCTGATCAGAAGAGAGACAGTTTTCTGCTCAAAGCCGTCTCCAGAAATGAGAAAGTCTATTTAAAGATTATCGTTCTCTAAAGCTACTAGACCGCAGACTAAAATCCCCCGAAAACTTTATAACTTAAAAATTTATGAGCGGCAACTCTGTTTTGAGTCAAATCTTTAACTGTAAAAGGAATCTTCGGAGTCAACAAACTTTTAACTGTCTCAGAAGTAATATGAGATTGCCATCCAAGTTAATGAGTTCCCAATGAGTAAATGTATAATCCTCTTTGATTTAAGCTTTCATTACATGAGCCTTTTCCATCTTAATATACATATATTTATTTTTTAATCAATAGAACGCACAATTAATACTAATCTTTAAAGATACTTAATGCATCAATTCAATTTTAATTCCATTAAACAGAATAAAAGTCTAAGGATAAAGCAAGGATAAAAGTCTTAATAAATTTTGGCGAAGCCAACCTTGGAAACTTTGCCTTAATAGCCAAATCCTGTGCATGCTGGGAAACTCAGAAATGTAAAATCAGTGAGAGGGAAAATTATTGAATGTTTTTGCTGGGTGCACAATCTAAAGATAGAATCGAAACCGTGTTTTGTCATAAATTTATTATCTCAGACTGAATAACATAAAAAAATTTAAAGTACTAAGAGATTAATAAGAAATCAAAACTCATACTGCAATAAGAAGAGCAGTAAATAATACTAAAATTTGTTCAACAACCTTTTGCGCACGCCCTTGGCTTTTCATCCTACTTTGAAATTGTTTAACTATTTTTAATTTTAGAATTTTCAAATATACACTGTTCGACATTGAAAATGCAACACCAAGAAGGAGTGGTCCGAAAGTGATTAAATTTCGAAAAAAAGGCAGAGACAGTAAGCAGCAATAAGTGATCTTTATTTCAAAATGATAGTTAGAATACAGAGCGACAACGGCGTCGGCTCAGTAGGATGTAGGACCACCGCGGACAGCGATGTGTAAAGAAACACGTCTAGGCATAGAGTCAGTAAGAGTGCGGATGGTGTCCTGAGGGATAACTCTCCATTCCCTTTCAACCATTTGCCACAGTTCGTATTCTGAACGAGGCAGGGGCAGAGTCCGCAAACGGCGTCCAATCGCATCCCACACATGTTTGATTGGTGACAGGTCAGGAGAGTACGGTGACCAGGGAAGCATCTGTATACCTTGCAGAGCATGGTGGCAGATGCAGCACTGTGTGGTCGGGCGTTATGCTGCTGAAAATGGCATTAGGCAACCCCTGAAGGTAGGGAATTGCCACCGGCCGCAGTACATTATCCAAGTATCGTTGGGCCATCATAGTGCACTAAATACGAACTGGAGGTGACCTGGATAACGCCCCAAACCATTATGCCACATTGTCGCGCGGTGGAGCATTGCACAGTTACTGCCGGAATAGATCTGTTTTCACGTCGACGCCACACACGTATGCGGCGATTGTCACTGGATAAACAGAAGCGTGACTCATCTGAAAACACGACGTTTCGCCATTATGTCATCCACATCGCTCCAGTCCGGCACCATTCTAAACGTTGGCGTCTATGCCGTGGGGTCAATGGCAGTCTTCTTAACGGACGCCGTGAGTGCAGGCCACGTTCCACCAATCGACGGGAAATGGTTCTGGTCGACACGGGAACATACAGGGTATCTTGCACATGCTGCAGAATCGCGGTACAAGTGACTCGCGGGACCGCCACAGCTTGTCGGCGGATGCGTCGATCCACGTGTGCTGACGTCTTTCTGGCTGCACCTGCACCCTTCCTTCTTCCCCCATTTCCTTCTTCCAGCCATGTTCGCCATAGCCGATGCACCGTGCTCGCATCCATGTGGGTATCAGCTGCGATTTGACGTAAGGACCAACCCGCCCTTCTCAGTCTGACCATACCCTTCGTATAATATCTGCTGGAAGTGCCTTCGTTGACGGCGGCCTGGCATTCTCTCCTATTACACGTATCCTCCGGGACAAAAACCAACTTTCTTCGATAATTCGTCTGGCAGAAATAGCGACACGAATATTGCCCATTCTGCACGTTCCTTCCCTTATATCTTACTTCACGTGCGTCGAAGAGCTGCGCATTTCACATCATTCGCATAATTCAGTGACGCGTGTCTACTCTAAAATTTGCACAAATTTCTGACCACTCCTTCCTGCTGTTGAATTTTCAATGTCGAGCAGTATATGTTAAATTTTAAATTTTCCCTTTCTGTTACAAGTGCTATAAGGCTTTCGCGTTTTCTACATTTCAACATACCTAAAAGAATTGCTTAAATGTTAAAAGTTATTGTCCTTAACTAACATAAAGGACTGATATAAAGAAATAAATTCCTGCATAACGCCGGGTAATTTCCAGCGGTTGCCTTTGACTTTTCATCACTAATTCTTAATAATCTCTATTTGCATATACATTATTATTAGTATTAATTTACCTCGGCTTCCTGCAGCTTAGTATTAGTTACATTCAGCATTTATTTATCTGGCGAATTCTTTTATTACACGAGCCGCGCGTGTTGCCAGCAGCCAAAATATTTATTATAAAAAAGAAAAACATATAATGGCTAGAATGAGTCCAACTAGTGTAATTTAACTGGTCCAGTTAGTAATTAATAATAATAATAAAAGAAAATCTGAAAGTTTCCAGATTTTAAATTACGTCCACAGGGGCGGTTCTTTTAACATTTTGTGTATTACCTTTATTTATTAAATATCATATTCTTAGCACTTAAACCATAAAATTCAGTTCAAAAGCAATATCGCAAAGTAATTTTAAATTGAACATATCTCTAGAATTTCCGATACACAGTTTCACGCGCTGGAGATACAATTGTTTTTCGGTACAACGCTGCCATGGCTCGCTTTGAAATCCTAGAGTTTGTTAATCACAAATTCGTTAAAGGTTTCCAAAATAAGAAATCGATGATAAAACCAATTCCAAATTTCAAATTTGGGCTTCCAGATGCCCTTATTCGCAGTAGGATTACGTCCTTCAAAATTCGATGGCTCTAGGCACCTTCGTTTTATCACTATCCGAGAAACATGCATACATTTATGCACTTTCTTCATTATTTAATTTCTTTAAATACAATACAATATAGGGCTGCAATATTTGGTGGCAAGGGTTTGAAAAGTGAACCGACATTTGATGTTTGCGACGGAAAATCGCAAAACGAAAACTATAGTCCTTCAAGGACAAAGCTCCTTAGGACTAATAAGAATAATGAAAATTAAATAAAGTACAAAAATATCCATAAAAGTATTTATAAATTATACTTTAAAATAACTTAAATTTAATTAAACAGGAGGCTTAATTTTTGAGTAAATTTAGAATAAAACTCTATCGATTTCGACATTTCAGACACGAGTTCCTTTTCTTCAGAAGCAAAAATATTTTGCAACATGGAAATGTGAACCGACATTTAATGTTTCCGGAGCAAAATGTTAGAACGAAAACAATAGTCCTTTAGCGACAAAGCCCCTTTGGACTTAAAATAATAAAGATGAAGAAATACGTTTATTCCTTTGAAATCGGTTAATTTGTTAATCAATAACAAACAGTTTAAACTTGAAAGAAAAATTAAATGTCATACATTTTGACTGCAGCCTGGCGCGTGGAAGGTAGAAATATTTTATTTCAGGCAATGGGCAACTAAGTCATTTCTCTTAAATCAGTGAGTTCTCAGATTAAATAATGAAGAAAATATTATGATCTGCCTAGTGGTAATACTTTGCTTTTAACGCGGAGTCTATTAATGGAAGTTTAGAAATTCGCACGAAATGTGAAATTAAATAAAGAGAAAAAAGGAATTTGAAATTCGGGCTTTGCGGTGCACGTGTTGGGGAGAACTATGTGTATTGAAAATTTGCAGCTGTAGGTATCTTCATTTTCCCCCCATGCAAAGAGCAAAAAAACAAACAAACCTCCACAGACGCAAATATTTTCTTCATAAAGATTTCATAAAGATTGAAACTGAAATCATATTTGAAACACCTATCTGTAGTTTAATATTTTTTTTATTTAAAGGAGAGCTTTGGAGTTTTCAAATTTAAGAACCTTCATGTTTGGTTAATAAAATTTCCATAACAACAGTCCTTCCGGTAAATAGAACACTCCACACTTCAACTTAGATCCCCTACCCTAATCCTCTCCGCAGCTCATTATACCAGGTCATTTTGGAGCATTATTATAAACAAGTCATTTAGAAGTTTTATTGTAAGAGCTTTACAAATAATCCTTTAAGATGATTTATAGTTGCTATGCTATTGAACTCACTTTCTTAAACCACTCTTCGAAACTTGACCTTTCATGACTTGTTTTCTGCTTAAGATGTAATAAGAATTATGTGTATTTTTTTAAAACTTAAGAAGAACTGTGACACTATAATTAAAGAAAAAATATCTAATGCAGTTAGTAGCTGCTTATTGTGATAGGAGTTAATAGCATTGTAATAAGGATATTGTTATGAAGTAGCGATGTCGCGCAAGTTTGTAAACGAAAACATAGAGAATAGTTCGCTTGCTGCGATCAACATTTCGGTTGATATCGTGAAAATATTACAGAACAAATTTTTTGAACAGAAATAGTAAAGTGAAAACAAATTAGAAAAATTACCAAGTGACAGAGAAATTTCGCGAAATGATTTAAGCTGCCGATTAGTTTTGGTTTTAGTCATCCCTTTAAAATCAGACAAAAGAATAACCTTACGTTGGTGTGTAAGGTTTTAATTTAAACTAACAAAGTTTTATGTTAATTATTTCTTTCCTGTAAGTTCTTATTTCAACTTCCCGTTAGAATGGGCGCGCGTTTCAGCTGTATGCTAATTTGAAGTAGAGCCAATTTTTGGTATTTAAAGGTTAGCAAGGAACTTCTCGGTGTGAGAGAGCTTTTAGTCTCAGATCACTGCGGCTCTGTTCGACGTCCACCTGACTAGCTAGTATTTAAATTTTAAGCCTTAGCGCTGTTACGCTCTTACTTATTGAAATAATCTAAGTGCGTTAATATTAGCTAAATCTTGCTACGCACCATTGATCGTTTAACATAGAGACCAACCTCGCGTTCATAGCAACGTCTACTTAGTTTTTATTTAAATTTAATTTTAATTATTTGATTGTTCAAGTTGGACCCAAATGCGGTCACTATTTTCTGTTATCCCTTCCGAGTTGGGAAGTGGCTGTAAATAATAGTGGTTTAATAAAAGAGGATTTTAAATCCTTCTTACGTGCAGTTATTCTACCACAGAACATAGCTGCATTCAGCTCCCTGTTCAAGATCAGGACTTTAACAACTTCACGAATATGTTCACCAAAAGTATGCACAGAATTACTCAGTCCTGACAGGTGCAGAGTTTGGGTGTCCGCCGAAAACATCGCGGCAAAATCATCGCGGACGAAAGCATTGCGAAGACAGCAACGCAAGGCGAAAACGTCATGGTACAAAACATCGTGGGAGAAAATAAAGCAAAGAGATGTAAGGTTTATCCTAAGATTATTAACAGATAGTTTAAGTTTTGTATCTTTCCTATCTTATTCTAATTTCAACTTACAATTTCCTGCCAGAATGTAATTTCAGAAACGCAGTCAATGCAAATGAGAAAGAGTACTATTTAAGTCGATACTTCACCGACTCAGGAGAGAGCGTCTGATTCCCTGACTAGCGCGCGTTTCCCTTTTGGCTACGTCTCTCTTAGCTATTGCTACGCTCGGCCATACCTTAGGCTCTTGCTTGGCTTCGCCGATTTAACTTATAGTTAGAGGCCAACTAGTTAGATTTCTGATAGCTTAGTTTATACTTTTCAAATAGCTTAGTTTGTCAGGACTGTGTGTTCGGTGCATATTCTTGGCAAACATCTTCGCGAACTCCTTAAATCCTGATCTGGAACAGGGAGCTGAATGCAGCTATGTTCTGTGGAAGAATATTGTGCTTAAGTGGTAGAAGAACTGCACTTTAAAGGGATTTAAAATCCTCTTTCATTAAACCACAATTATTTACAACCACTTCCCAACTCGGGAGGGATACAGAAAATAGAGACCGCGCTTGGGTCTAAAATGAACAATCAAATAATTTAAACTAAAACTAATTAGAAATTAAACAGTCGTTGCTCACAGAGCTATAACGCGAGGTTGGCCTCTAAACTAAATGGTGCGTAGCAAGACATAACTAATACTGACGCACTTGGAATTACTTCAATAAGTAATCACGTACAGCGCTACAGCTTAGAATTTAAATACTAGCTGGTCAGGCGAACGTCGAACAGAGTAGCAGGGGTCTGAGACTAAAAGCTCTCTCACACTGAAAGGTTTCTACCTTCCCTTTAAATACTACTCGGCTCCACTTCAAATTAGCATAAAGCTGAAACGCGCGCTTATTCTAACGGGAAGTTGAAAGGAGAAGGGATAGTAAGATTTAAATTAAAATAAAACTTTGTTAGTCTAACTAAAACCTTACAAGTTAAGCTAGTTTAGTTTAAATTATTATTATTTTAAGTTCAAGCCCGAGTGGAGGCTTTGTGTAAAGTTCCAAGTAGGAACTGATTGTAAATATACTGATAAATAAAGGGTTGTGAACCCTTTTTTAAGTTTGTTCTGTTCACACACTTAAGCGATTATTCGCTTGCAAGTGTTCGTGGGGTTCTAAGTTAGAACCTTAGGATTAAATAAGTAAAACCCCACAGAGAAAATATCGCAGTTCTAAAACATCGTCGTCGAAAATAAAGCGGTTCAAAAACTTCGCAGTTTAAAAACGTCGTCCAAAATATCGTGGTAAAAAATAAAGCACCTACACATTATCGCATGACGATAATATCGCAGTCATGCGTTTTTCAGGCTTTAATAATTGTAAAATTTAATAATTGTAAAAATCGCATAATGTTTTGTCAGCCAAACATGGAAAGAAGCATAGTTTTTACTTCCATAGTTATTAATTAA
>KK115886.1:41529-74339 GCA_000611955.2 Stegodyphus mimosarum | reverse complement strand
TAAATTTATTAATTAATAAATAAATATTTTCTGTAAATGTAAAATGGAAGCTTAAAAATAGAAAATTACATGCAACTTATGGCACTTAATTTTAAACTGGCATAGTTAACTAACAAAGCTCATTAATAAATTATTTTTTATGAAGTTTTACTGGTAATTTTTCATGAAAAGTATAATCTAAAAAAGAATCGAAAAAGAAAGATAAGTAACTGCATGAACTTGTCTATAAAAAAAATTGCTAAGTTAATTATGGTATTATTTTCTTCACTTTTGTTAATCTGATACTCTTATAGTGAAAATTATTTCTTGTTTTGTTTAAATTTCTTGTTTTTTAAAAGTTTATTAGTTAATAAAAAAATATAAAAGTAAAAAAATATCCTTCTTTCCACCTTGCGATCATAAATTAGTATGCGAATATCCATTTACAATTATTAAAGCCTGAAAAACGCATGCGTTGCGATATTATCGTCATGCGATGATTTGTAGGTGCTTTATTTTTACCACGATATTTTCGACGACGATATTTTTAAATTGCGAGGTTTTTGAACCGCTTTATTTTCCACGACGACTTTTTGTACCACCCTCTTTTAGAACTGCGATGTTTTCTACTTGCTTTATTTTCTCTTACGATGTTTTGTACCAGGACGTTTTTGCCTTGCGTTGTTTTCTCGGCGACGTTTTCGTTCGCGATGTTTTCGGCTGTAACCAGATTTTGAATAACTTTGTTGATTTTAATGCGATCAGACACAGGTCTCCCTTCTGCATCAGAAAAAGAAAGAAATCTGCAGATTTCTTTTTTCCGGAATAAACAATGCTTTGAGTTACCTAATTTTTAATTTTACGTCATCATGTTGCTTTCCAAGTAGAGATACCTTCTGAGTATTAAGATTAAGGTATCGATTAAACCGACGAGTTTCTTAATTAAAAATTTAATAAATTAGATCAAGATATTAAATAAATAAGGATTCGAAATTAAAAATTTAGGTGTACATGTCTGAGTGGTAGTCGACGTATGGTCAAAATTTGATGCCTGTCGATACCACCCTTTATCTAGGATGCAAGGAACAATCTTAAGTAACTGCGTATGTACACTGCGGAAAAAAAAGAGGGAGCAGTTCTATGTTGCCCGTTCTACTGGGCGGATTGACAAAACTCAAATTGCGTTTTTCATGTCTCGAAAGTGTGACTTAGGATATATATTAGATTTATATGTAGCATTGTTCTAATATAGGTATTTTGACACAAAATCGGACTTTTTCTGAAATGGCATATCAATTTATTTCCATATTTCGGTTCTACAACTGAAAATATGCCTAGATATTAAATATTGTAATTTTTGGTGAGAAATTTATGAAGAAATTTAAAAATTTATCTTGGCGGATTTTTTTTTCAGTTTGCGCCAAGAATAATTCACCTGGCGAACTTCTTAGTTTATAGCAACCTATTTCTCTTTCCTTTTTTTCATCGTACACAAGCGGAAAAAAGGCATCGTTCACACTTTCGACTAATTTTAACAAAGTGTATAAACCACATTTGGTGTTATTATCGCTTATAACCATCAACATGCCAAACTTCAAAACGCGTCAATATGGAAATTCACGTATGTTTCAGGAAATTTTCAATAAAACGCTCTAAATTTTTCCAGATATGCTTAGAAGTACGTCTACTTTAAGGTGATGATAAAACTTCTGTAGATTATAATTCAAAATTGTTTTCGAAAAGTTAAAAAAAAATTTAAATACAAATTTAAAAAATGGGCGAATTTTATTTGGAATGAACCTAAATTTTGAAATGTGATAGGAAGAATCAAATAAGTTTAAAAAAATCAGAGATATTAATAAATATATATCAAATTCAATTAACATGGAGGAGCTAATGTTTTAAAAACTACACGTGCGATTTTTACAAAACTAGGCGGTTCGACGTAATTTGAGTCATAGAACCTAAGTATGGATAAAATTGGCTTGTTAGTTTCAGAACACGTCCGATTTTGTGTCAAAATTTACCTTTTACTAGCGCCTTTTTTTATGATTAGAAGAAATACACTACTTTACATCACTTAGCTTGACATGCTCCTCCTTGTCCACACTCCAAATAGAAATAAATGGTAAATTAATTAATTTAAAACTTACTTTTTACTTGACCTTATTATATTATACTATTTTAGTATTATTTAATATAGTTTCTAGTTTATTTTTGTATGTTAATAGTATTTGTTTCTTTTTTGTTTATATGCATATTCGTGTCGGGGAAGTTTTTTGTGGGCAAGAGTTTCTAAATTACATTGGTTTTCTAAAAAATAGTGGTTTTCTAAAAAAATATTGTTTTATATTAACTTTAATTTGTTCTTTTCTAAAAATTCCACTCGTTTGAATTACTTTTGGTAAATCACATCATTTGGTTTTGAATTTTACCCTTGCCTACATGAATGACAAAACACGAATTGAATAATTGAAGAGTTAGGTTTGAGGGCAACTTCCCCTTGATAAGTCTGTCTTCCGCCAGCTCAACAATTATTCACTTACGCATTTTTATAATTTTTAGGATTTAAAAAAAATTATTAGAATTTTATATTTGTTAATAGATTTTGATACTTGCACTTGATTTACTTATGTTCTAAGAATTTAAATGATACTGTAGATTAGTTCGCAGCAATATAAATTAATTATTTATAATTTCTTTTAAACCTTTTTCTTTAATTAATTTTTTAATTTAATTTGCTATTTACGAATAGAAATTTTGTTAAATTCAAATTTCGTTCCTTGCAGCAATGGCGCAAGATAATTATTTAAATTTAATTTAACTTTATTATATTCTTTTGGAACAATATATTAGAACATTGTTACATATAAATCTAATACATGTCCTAAGTCCCGCTTTCGAGACATGAAGAAACGCAAGTTGAATTTCATTAATCGGCCCAGTAGAACGGGAGATATAGGACTGTCCCATTTTTTTTCGCAGTGTGCAAATTCTTCAGTATGTTTAGTAATAAAAATTAATAAGCAAAGTTCCGTAATATTTTTTTAATTAAATTAAATATTATATACATTTGGGATGACTACCAGTTTTCCTTCTTGTAAATTGGTAAGTCTAGGAAAGGATAAGTCTTAAAGTTGCCAACAATACTGAGAATAAATGCCGACCCAGCGATAATGGCTTTATTAAAATCGTTGTTGCTGGGCCTAACCTAACATGACGCAAAGAATAGGAGGGCCATAGCTGGCTGTTATATTAAAATTTTTCCCACGAATATATCCACGCGGGAGCTTCTAACATTATTATTGACTAGTTTCGAGTGAAGCATCTGGTTTTTTCTTGCATATTTATCAGTATATTTTAATACAACATGACTATTATATTTTACTTTATGCAATTGAAAATTTCTTTGCGTAATTAGCAGCAATCGAAGCAAAGGATAAAAGCACGCTTTTGTATAAATAAACCTATAGTGCCACATTCATACAAATACTTTAAGTTGTTAATGGTATTAATTATTTTAATGTTTTAGTTGTCTTTGTTTGATTAAGAATCGCTGAGTAATAATTAATAAGGGTAATTACTGCTTCAAATGTTAATAAATTCATAGTCTATTTAAAATATCTTCTAAATTTTACAACATTATAACGGTATTAGAATTCGACTACATACAAGAAGAGTTATAATTTCGGAGTGATTATGAAACAGAGAAGGAAATCTTTAATGTTCAGGTGCAGTAAAACTATACATGTACAGTGTATAAACAGTTATAGTTATATACAGTGTATAAAATCCCTGAAATTCTTTCTTACTTATAATTTCTTGCTTCAAAAATATTCGTCAGCAGATAACACAGAAGATCAATGTTTCTCCTAAAAGAATCCAAGCGGTTAAAAAAAAACTGTTTTCAACTTTTTTGCACTAAATCAACACTGCTTTTGACAGATTGTGTTTATCGTTTTCTCAATATGGCAACAGTTTACTGTTTTCTTGCTTTGTGTGAGGAAAAAACGAAACGGTTGACTCGTATCAATTGTCAATTCCAGACTTGGAAATTCTTCTACATTTCACATTTGGGGCTTTGTTACTTAATGTCGTGTATCTATTACCCTTCGGGCTTTCTAATCTCTACTCCAAAGCAAACTCATTTTTAGCAAAGAAAGAAAACGCTTGAAGTTTTCTTTCCTTTTTTTTAAAATTTTGGTGATAAAAGACTTAATGTTTTGTTTCTCATTGGTCTTTTTGTAACTAATTTACTACTACTAGAATAGAATGCCCAATGAAATGATTATAAATATTCACTCACGAATTATCAGGATAATCAGGATTGGGACAACTCATTAATACTTGAGTTTTTATTAATGTAGACACTAATTTCTTTTCCTGTAATGAACGTTAACATTTTTATACTGTTACCTAGCAATAACTGGATATAGAAGTAATAAACTAGCCTCACTTCATTCTGGATTCCATGCAGAAAGGAGTTTCTTTCCTCCCTTCATTAACCCTCAGTTAATATTGGTTCTTGGAATAAGAAATTATAGGTTCTTTAGAACAAACAATTCCATTTATGACTGCATTAACAATTTCAATTAAACTTTCTAAAATCATAAAAATATTTCCTATTCCACATTAACTTTTATTAGCACAATTAGCAGAAAACGGAGTTAATAGTAGTGAACGAAATAGCTGGACGAAAGAGACCGCCGGGTGTTGAAGGGAACTGTGGCATCGAAATGAAAAGTTTAAAGAAAATTTTTTAAAAATGAGCTTTTATTTGAAACTCATAAACTCATTAATGAACTAAAAGGAGAAACATAAATAATCATAACAGTTTAATGGGAGCAAGAGATTAAATCCTTTCTTTGCGAAACTCATTTAGGATTTTATATCATAAAAAATAGAAGCTAGGGTCATACGTAATAAATTTATATAGATAATGAGTTGCATTTTGACACTGCAATTCCACTGTTAGATTTGGCAATTTAGATGTCCATGCTTTTATTATAAATGATGTAAAACTGTAGGTGAATTTTTTACAAAGAATTATTTAATCTCTTGTTTCCATCAAACTATATATTTTTTTTCTTTTTTTTAGCTCATTAATAGTTTTATGAGGTTTAAGTGAAAGCTTATTTTATAAACAAGTTTTACTTTTATTTTACTTTCACCTTTTAGTCTCAATGACAAGTTAACAGTTCAATTATTCAACTGAAAAATCCTTTTTCAATGGAGAATAATCACTTTTATTGTTAACTATTCTATGCCGTTAAATAATCGTAAAAATCTAGCGACTTTTGCAAAAATAAAATTGGAAATTATTTTAAAAATTGCACTCGAAATTCATTTAAAACATTTTATTTTGCTTTATTTGATGATGCAAACAGTAAAATTCTCATAATTTTAGTTTGTTTGTTAAACGATGATAGCACAAAAAACATTTCAGCATTAAATTTAAAACAATCTTCCGGGTCATCCCGAATCTGTTTTTATCCGGTAAAGACAAATCAATATTTTATTCATTTATTCTTCATACCCGACACGTGACAGAAGCAAAAAACATAGAAGCAATTTGATATAATGAAGACAATAAAAACAGATAAAACACAATATTTCATATGCCATTGATATAAACGTAGTTATGCATCCCGTTAGTTCTCCTAATCATTGGCACAACATGCAACTTCGCAACGTTCGTGATAATTTTTTCCATATTACCATGTTTGCATAAAAGATTGGGTTCTTCAGCATACCTATAATAAGCATTTAACCCTCTAAACCACTGATGGCGTATCTTTTAAGATCAGCGTATCAAAATTAGAGAAGACCCTAGCTTAACACTCTTGCCGTATCATATATAGAATCATTCATTTCACATCTGTGTTGTCCATTTGCCAAGAATAGCCTCGAACGAACGACGGTAGGAGCAGCACTAGTTCACAGTGACGAGGTCGTTGCAAAAGACAAATATTTTCGCATCCTTCAATCTTTTTATCTCCGTCGAGGGCTCTGGAAGTGCGCAATGCGTTCACATGCGTGAACATGTTGACAGGTGGGCGTGTCCCTTATCACATGCGCGTCATCACTGCTCTAAACACTCATGGCGGATCGTCAAGCAGAAAAAAATCTGATGTGTACACCACATGACTTCCTTGTATGGAATATTAAATTATACGCATTGCATTTTATTTAAACTTATTGCATTGAACTAAATCTACTTCGTCAATAGCGCATAAGCCACAGTAGAATAAACTCACTCTTTAAAATTCCCTATAATTGCTTACCATAGCGACACTCTGTCGATAGGTTCATTTAACAGCGTTCCATCTCGTTCATTTTAGAACACAGAAGGCAAAAACATTATCTGAAGAATTATCTAATCGTTGCCTTATGTTCTATTCAAATACTATGACAAATCTAAGAAGATGTATAAAAGAAATTAAACAAACAAACAAAAAAAAGAAACAGTTTTTCGCAGACGATTCAGTATTTCTCATTCAATTAATTCAGTTCTCACTTCGCGACAAGGCAAAAATACATAAAAACTCAACATATCTATATTCAAAATTACGAAGTAAATCTTAAACACTTATACCCTCGAATAAATTCCGGAATGGATTAACCATGCTTTAATTCGCAGTACCATAAGAAGACGTTTATCTTTTTTGTTGAGAAGCTTAGTTTCTCTAGATTGGCAACAAATTCACTGTTCTCCAAAGTTTCAAATGTAAACAAATATGGCTGCCATATGAAAAATGATTAGGCTCAGCCGCACTTAGAGAACTTTTAAATTGTTGACAATTCTACAAATTTTGTATGGAGATTTACTAAAGACATAAAAGCCTTAACCGGAAGATAAGAACAACGTAATTCAATCCTTTTTAAAGCAAAAAATGCACAATTTACCAACATATAAGAATAAAAAATCTGAGCTCACTAAGCCGAGTAACAGAGTGGATATATATATATATATACGCTATGTATTGCTATAAAAATCTGAGCGCCAAGAAATAATTGTGGGATCGTAACGACACTTGGCATCAAAGTACATGTCGGGTGGATATGCAAATCACTAGAAATGCAGCCTGATTGCGCATTGCGTAATGTCACTAGAGCGCGTTGAACTTCGTTCTTCTTGGAGTATAAAACAGGCAAGCAGAGCTTGTTTGAGGATACTAAATCTTTTGCGAAGGAAATGCTGAGGTAGACATGACGACGCCGCCATCGAAGCGAATATCAGCAGCTGTCAGAGTTTGAGAGGAGAAAAATCATCGAGATGATGGAAGCTGGGTTGTCAGTTCGGCGAGTAGCTCATCAGGTAGGCCGTTCTGATTTTATTGTGAGGAGGTATTGGAACCAGTGGACGGAAGAGACGTCATTTGCAAGGCGACGAGGCTCACGACGCCCTCTACAGACCAGTCGTCGAGAAGACCGTCACATCATACGTTACGTACGCGTAGAGGCAACTGCCTCATTGGCCGCTATCCAGACACAGGCAGCAGCTTCATTACGGGACCCTGTGCCTTCCCGAACTATCGAAAGGCGCCTGGTTGAAGGAAATCTGGTATCGCGGCGCCCAATACGTGTGCTGCCAATGAATCACACCTACCGACGCCTTCATTTGGAGTGGTGTCGCGCACGACAGGATTGGACTTTAACGGAATGGAACCGTGGTCGTCTTCAGCGACGAATCTAAATTCAATTTGACCAGTGATGACAATCGTGTTCGTGTGTAGAGGCCCCGTGGTGAACGCCTCAATCCTGCCTTCGCTTTACAGCAACACACCGTTCCCACAGTTGGTGTGATGGTATGGAGTGCCATTGCTTACGATTCACGGTCACCGTTAATAATGATCCATGACACAATGAGAGGCCAGCGGTATGTCCATGACATCCTTCAGACACATGTGTTGCCACTCATGAGAGGGCTTCCAGGAGCCTGTTTCCAACAAGACAATGCTTGGCGACACACAGCACGGATCTCACAAGACTGCCTCTGCCACATTAACACCCTTACCTGGCCTGCTCGATGGCCAGATTTGTCACCAATCGAGCATATCTGGGATCATTTGGGACGGCAAGTTGGGCAGCTTACAAGTTTGGCCGAATTAGAGACGCGTTTACAGCAAGTGTGGAATGAAATGCCTGAGCACACCATACGAAACTTGTATCCCTCAATGCCCGCTCGTATCGCATCGTGCATTTGCGCTAGAGGTGGTCCAACAGAGTATTAAAATTTCTGTTCGTGTATTTTTTTCTGGCAAAAATAATCCTTGTTTATTTGATTTTCTAATCACTTCTTATATCAAAGTAGTACTTAGGTATGTAAAATTTCGTTTCATTCTGACAACACTATCTTGGTGCGCAAATTTTTATGGCAATGAGTGTAAGTTTTCTCAGTTCAGTTTGTTGGGAGCTCACCAGCCTTCGAGCGGTAAAGTCGCTAAACAGTGGTAGTTCGGCCCGCAGTTCGAATTCCAGCGAAGAGGCTGGCACAGTCATTTTCGTGGTTTTCCCCACCTGTAACGTGTATACGAGGCAGTTTCTCTTAAAAAATCCTCCCCGAAGGCATCTTTTCCCTTAGGCAGATAGCCCTCGAGTGCTTTGTTGTAACTAAATAAACCAAATCAATCAGTTTTTTGCAAATTATATCTATTAGATATATGATAAAGAAGGACAATAATGATACAAGATATTCAAAAACAAATTTAATGCATCATAATGGCTCAATTTTGTAATCAATTGCACTTAATAATTCCAGATATAAATTACATACCATATACCACATCGAATGACTACAATTTCGGAACTGGCTATTTGTCAGGGTACGCTGAAGATAAACAAAATATCCGGTGTCTCGCGAAATGGTAGTATTTTCCACTTATCCACGTTTTAACGACGATAAATGCCGTGGTAGTATAACATGACATAACGTTAATGATCAGTTTGAGAACTAACTCTACTCAAATCGTATTACTGTTATAAATTTTAAGTAAAATTTAAAAGACAGTGGAAAAAGTGACAGTGAGAGTGGGAAGTCTGTGAAACTAAAATAAACGTATATTAAATATTTTTAGTTAACATAATTTCGAATCTTAAATACTAAATGAATATTCAGTATATTTAAAATGAATGGGAAAAGTTATTTTTGTCTGTATGTAATGAATATCTAATAAAAACTATTTTTTTAGTTTATAACAAATTTGGCTAATTTGGGAAAAATAACTTTCACTAAAAAAATATTAACTTAATCACCAGAGAATTTTAATGTAGTTGTTTGAAAACATTATTTTCTCGTTAGGCGAAGGTAATTGCCTTAAACAGCAAAAGTACGTCTTTTACATACCAGCGGGAAACTTAGATCGCTCTCCTTTTTGCATTTCGTTATGTAATAAACATTAACCCGAGCATGTTTGTTGAAAAGACTTTAAGAAGGGCATAGAATTCTCTGGTTTTGAGTTTTCGAATTTCAATAGCATTCATTCCATTGATGGCGGTTGCTTCGCTTGATAAAAATAACGATTCTTCGTGGCTTGGATCCATGAAAACCATTTTGAAATAATACATAAATAAATTCTATGTTAAGAATGTATAACTATTCCCATTATTTAAATGCATGAATTTTTCTGTTATCAAAATTACGTCTTTCACATGCAGTTAAGTGTTTGAAGTAAACCAGTGCTCCGTTTTTATATCATACTGTTACGGATTTTGTATTTATTTAGCTATTTATTTAGAATTGTAATTAAAATTGTTTCATTTTCCCGTGCAACGTAGCGCGTGACGAGTTGTAAGAGGAAGCCAATCCAGAAAAGTAAAAATACAAGAGCACGTGCATTTAATATTTAATAAATAGATATTTCGTAATTGTTTTTGATATCCAGAAAAATCGAGAAAATACCAGAATGATCTCGTGATGATTAAAAAGCTTATCAAAGCAGAATTAAAACATCTCAGTTCAGTTGCTGTTGTTTCAAGCGAACTGTTGTTTTCTTCAAAGCTGTATGTAAGTAAAGCGTCGCACTCCCATACTATAACATGACGCCATATTGCAGCGCCAATCCACTGCAGTGGTGGCGATGTAAACTAAATCTCTTCCCCTCCTCCTCTTCCCTGCAGTGACGTCATGGAGGTTGGAAGTAAGATGGCGAGGCCGCAATGAGTTTTCACACGATTGGATGTAAATATTTTGTAGCGTCGTAATTTTGCAATTGCGTCGTAATTATATATATAAATGTATATATTTTCTATTTGTACAGTATTTCAGAGTCCTAAGTGTACGAAAAGAATACATTATTAAGCAAAGTTTATTGTTATTAACATTAAAATTATGCATTATTTCTTCTTCACTTACAGAGCTTCTACCGAAAATACTTTCTCAAATATGACATGATTTTTTTAGCTTCTGAGGCATCTTTTAAATGAAAAAAATCTAAGTCAATTTGTAATTAATGCTCAATTCGGTCCATTTCAAATTAGAACACTTTTTATTTTAATAGTGAAATACATTAAATAGTAGATAACTTTCTCTGAATATTTCTGAAAGAGAATAAAAAAAAAAGATTTTTTAAATTTTATGTTCTTTATTACTTCCTTAAGTACGCATCGTCTCAAGGAAACGTGTAGAAATGTATTCCATCAGATTTCGACGAAATCTTACTCTTGCAATCCTTAAATCCGCAGTATCGATACGCCATTAGAGAAAATTTTTAAAAAAATTGGTTCTGAAAAGAGCCTTTTGTAATTAAAAAGTACAAAATTAATAAGTTATAAATAACACAACCAAAGCACGTTAGAAGCTAACAAGATTTCGGTGGAATCCAACAAACAATCAAATCAAAACAACCAATGACTGAAAAGAAAAGGAGCATGCGCGGTTTTACTGATTGTGTTTCCACATCGCCACCGCTACGAGCGCTGCGGGCGTTTCGAAGCGCTATTTCTCAGTTTCTCCCATTGAAGTGTTGACGCTTTACTTACATACAGCTTTGGTTTACTTAATGCTGTTATTGATTGTAGCGAATTCGCTGTGAGGTCGAATTAGTTTCCCTTTATTATAAATTTGAGTTTTATTTAAAGCTGTAGTAGTTTAAAACATAACTACTGTGAGATATTGTAATATGGTACGAATATCTCTGAAGGAATATTTCACCATTTTGTTTTATTTCCTGTGAAAAGAATAAATTTTATTAACTTTTACCGACTTGTGCCTTCAGTCCATTATGAACCCGTACACACGCAACAATACTAGTATTTAAAATCATAAATTGTTTTCAAAAATAAGATTTCTTTGGTCGTATATCATTTTAAGTTAAAGCAAAACTACCCATGCTAGCTGTTATTAACATCTTCCCGATTACACGCTCGCTTACCGACACCTTGACACTCCGTATAACTCGAAGATCATTTTTTTCAACAGCTAAATGATATCTGGTGGTGAAGGAAAACATAAGCAAAACATGGTATCATTTCTACTAATTAAAAGATAAAGATAACGCCTGGCTCTGAATCATTGGCCAAAAAATACAGAATTAGAAAATTTTAGGAATCCCTTTTTGGTGTAATATCGAGCTACAATATGAATACCTAATTCACGAATACCTTTGCCACAATTCCGTTTAGGAATCTATAACACGCATACGATATGTAATACATGAATGATATCTTCGGTTACCTTCTATGGTTTGCTTGTAGTTGAATAGCAAATGCTATAAAATTCTAACTTCCACACAGGCAAGCTCGTTGCTTACATAATAATACCTGATATCCTTACCTCACAGAAACCGAACTACACTGGAGAAATCACTGGAATAAATCTACTGAAAATTTGCCTTTTTGGAATACTTCTGTTATTTTTTTCATAAACGAAAATTGACCGACAACTGGCATTGTTGAACAGTGGAAGTTTAACATAGATTCGAATACAAGGTGATTCTAAATTGCTTTTACAAATTAAGAGGGGTGATAATATCCATCCAGACGAGCAAAAATTACCCTAGAACATAGGATCACATTCCACTCTGAGAGGCAGAAAAGAGGACATTTTAAAGGCATCGATGTAGAACAAGGAGACGACCTCCTAAGATTATCAAGAATTTACAGTATGCAGATTTGCGCTGAGACGAAGCAGCATTTTGCTCTTAGTTGAGAAAAGCCAATCAGACAATCCGAAAAAAAACCCGGAGAAAGCCAATCAGAGCAAACGGTGTCCTTGAAAATGGCATAACATCATCGCTTCAAGCATTACCTTAATAACATCATCCGAAATGTTTCGTGAATTCTATGGCGGAGTGCACGTACGAGGAATTGGCAGATATTCACCTCACGTACGGTCAAGCAAAAGGAATGAACAGAAAGCACGATGATTGTACGAACAGCGGTTTCCAACCGTTAGATTCCAAGAAATCCAACCTTTTCCAGTGCTGGTCGAAGACTACGAGAAACAGGCTCTTTTGCCATCACAAAAGAAAAAGCAGGACGTTCGCGAAATGCACGAACGCCAGAAATGGAAGAGCGAGTTTTGACTAGGTTTGAAGCAGGTCTTTCCACAAGTACGCGAGCGGTGGCATACGAAATAGGTATTTCTCAGTTAGTGGTGTGTGGCGTATTTCACACGAGGAATGCATGCGTCCCTAACACGTGCAAAATGTGCAATCTTTGGACACAGATGGTTATCCCTGCCGGGCAGACTTTGTGCAGTGAATGCTTGGAATGAGGAATAACGATCCGCGCTTTCCTGCATTAATATTATTTAGTGATGAGACAAAATTCAGCAGCGAAGGCATTTTCAACGTGCACAATCAACAAGTTTAGTCTGCCAGCAATCCCCACTGCACTGACCATCATAAATACAAGCAGAAATTTTTCGTGAACGTCTGGCAGGTATCCTAAGTGATTACCTAGTAGGGCCTTACATCATGACAGACTGTTTGACCGGCTCAACATACCGTATCTTCTTGGAACTAGTGCTTCCCAGTTTATTGCAGGCTCTTACGCTCCCCATCCAGAGGAGACATGTGGCTTATGCACAATGGAGCCCCAGCACATTTTTCCATCACGGTCCGCAACGTTTTGAATGCCACATATCCCGCACGATGGATCAGACATGTGGCTTGGCCTCCTTGCTCAACGGACTTCAACCCACTGGACGTTTTCTTCTGGGGCAACAGGAAATCTTTAGTGTACGAGATGCTTGTGGACTCAGCTGAAGATCTAGTGACGAGAATCGTTGTTGCCGCCGACAACAGGAATCTTTGAGAGGGTGCGCCAGTCGTTACTCCGCCGATGACAACTGTGCAACGGCATGCGTGGTCGGCATTTTGAGCACTTTCTGCAAGTTTTTCGATAAAAAATAAATCTGATTGCGCAACTTGGTTCTCGTTCATTCACTTTCACAACACATGTAAGTTTAGGTTGGAATTCTAATATTCCTCTTTTCTGCCTCTCACATTGGAATGCGATCCTACGTTCTATGGTAATTACTGTTCGTCTGGGTGGGTACTATCACCCCTCTTAATTTGTAAAAGTAATTTAGAATCACCCTGTATAAGCAAATAAGTTCCTGCATGATATAAAATTTTGTACAGAATTGCTTATACGAGTATAATATAGAAATTAAATTTTGTAAAAAGCATAAAATCAATTTAAATCACGAAATGAACCGAAAGAATAAATTTCTGCTATTAATTGTAAGATTTTATTTCTTGAAGTAAGTGTTTTTAATTATTGTATGGGTATCCTTGATAAGAAAATGACTTCTTAATTTTAATTAACCTTAATTGTTATTTAAAATGAATTAAAGGTTTATTTAAATAGCTTTTGAAATTAAAACGATATTAATTTTTTCAGAAAACAAAAATCGCATCTGTTTCGAAATTTACTCCTCTTTTCCTACCTCCATCTCACATATCATTGCGAAATTTCTAAAGAAGTTTAACTCTGTAATTTTTGCACAATATAATAACACATTTTCGTAAGCTGTGTACGCGAGCTATTCGTTATTCTTCGACGAAGACAATACATTCACTTGGCAAATATGCCTAGTTTGCTTAGCCGTGACTGTAATTATAAGATAAATCCATAATCTTAAATTTATCACGTGTCTATTCAGAAGCACGTGTTTCCTGTTAAATGTTCAGGTCGTTCTCAGCGAATTACTAATCTTCTCAGTTTTAAATTAAGCATATTATTCTAAATACTTTGCACTTAACACAATAATTTAGAAAACGAATACGTTATTTTTCAGTATTAGTTGGATAAAACGTGTAATGTTTTTGTATTAGATTATTGTATTTTACAAAATAATGCAAAAAAATGAAAAAAATTCTGAAACGTTGCAGATTTCAGCGGTCTCCCAAGAGAGTTTGTTAAAGTTTTTTACACTCTCGCTGACCTCACAGTTTCTTTAGTGTGCCGTTGCCCTATTTTTTGTCTTTTTAGCTTCATAATTGAGCATCACTTTCTTCACACTTACGCCATATACATTTGAATAGCAAATTTACAAAATGTTTATTTAATTAACAAACTTTAGAATTCCGGATGCAGTCTTAAGTGTTGGCATGCATGTTTATATTTTGTTTCCACGCTTTATGACATTAGTCTTCAGTTTTCTTAGTTTATAATATAGTGTTCAGTTTTCTATTTCTTTTTAGAAAGGTGGTTAGAAAAAATTTTAATGTTTTATTCAGTACGGTATTGCCACTGCGGCTTTCAGATCTTTGAGTTTGTTAATCAAACTTCATTAAAGCTTTACAAAATATTAAATAGGTAAAAAAAGCAATTCCAAATTCAAAATTTGGGTTTCCAGGTGATCCTATTCGGGTAGCGGGCTACGCTATTCAAAATTTGATGGTTTCGGTACCGCCTTTTTACCTAATTGCGAAACACATATGCACATTCATGCACATTTTTTATTACTTAATTTCTTCTAAAATAATAACAGGGCGAAACACAAGTTGTTATTCGGAATTACAAGGGCGTTTGCTCTTGCGGCATGTTCGGCCTAATGTGGAGATGTTTGTAAACTTCAGACGGATTCATTTTGCTTCTATTTCAATTTTTCTGGCCTTGCATTTGGTTAATCCTGCTGTGCTGTGATGTACTCACTTTTTTTTTACTTCCTCGTACGAAATAAAGGAAGTATTATGATCACATTTTTAAGAAAATGTCCATTTTGACCGCTGTCGAATGAATTTAAAGATGTTTTTGCGTGACATCTGTACGTAAGGAGAGAATAAAGAACTCTTTTCTTAAAAACGCATTATAAAATGTATCTAAAATGGATTCAGAAGAGACTTTTTCATGACATTTGCACGTTACGTATGTATGTAGGTATCTCGCATAACCCAAAAACGAATATTCTCAAAAGGTTTGAATTTTGTTTATAGAACTGCTGTAACATGTAGTTATGCACCTCCCTTTTTGGTTGCAGTCAGCCGCAACAAACGCATATATATATATATATATATACCCCCACTGTGCTACACCGCTTAGTAACCTCAGTTTATTACTTCCTTATGCGAAGTAACGGAAGTATTGTAATCACGAATCATTTCGGGTGCCAATATTTCAATGAAAATATGTATTTTGAGCGCTATCGAATGCAATTTAACGATGTTTTTGCTTAACATCTGTACATAAGAACAGAATAAAAACTCTTTTCCCCAAACGAACTATAAAACTGATTTAAAATGGATTAAGAAGAGTTTTTTCCTTGGTGTCTACATGATGCATCTCTCATAACTCAAAAACGAGCAGTCTCAGAACTTTGAAATTTGTATACAGGACTGCTGCAACATGAGATGTGCACCTCGCATTTTGGTTGCAATCGGCCGCACCAAAAGTATATAAATATATATATATTTACATACTTTGTTACTCGGCTCAGTGAGCTCAGTGATTTTATTCATATATGTTGGCAAATTGCGCATTTTTTGCTTTCAAAATCATTGAATTATGTTGTCTTATCTTCCAGTTAAGGTTTTTATGCCTTTAGTAAATTTGCATGCAATATTGTAGAATTGTCAACAATTTAAATGTTGTTTAAGTGCGGCTAAGCCTAATTATTTTCACCATAGCAGCCATATTTGTTTACAATTGAAATTTAACAAAATAGTGGATTTGTTGCCAATCTAGAGAAACTAAACTTCGCAACAACAAAGATAACGCCATCTTTTATTATTGCGAATTAAATCATGCTTAATCCATTCTGGAATTTATTCGAGAAAATAAGTGTTTAATATTTACTTCATAATTTTGAATATAGATATTTTGAGTTTTTATCTATTTTTGCCTTGACGCGAAGCGAGAACTGAATTAATTGAATGAGAAATGCTGAATCATCTGAAAAACTGTTTTTTTTTTCCCTTTAATTTCTTTTACACATCGTTTTAAATGTATTATAGTATTCGAATAGAACATGTTGCAACAACTTGATAATTCTTCAGCTCATATAAATTTTATGCATTCTGTGTTATAAAAAGAATGAGATGTGGTGCTGTTAAGTGAACCTAGCACTAGAGTATCGCTATGGTAAATAAATATAGTGAATTTTAAAGAGTGCATTTATTCTGCTGTGGTGTATGCGCTATCGACGAAGTAAATTTAATTCAATTTAATAAGTTTATATGAAATGCAAGATAAAATGTGTATAATTTAATATTTCGTACAAGAAAGTCATGTGGTGCCCACATTAGATTTTTTATTTTTAATGTTGTAAAAGTGTGCATTTTTTTGCTTTAAAAACGATTTAATTATGTAATATCTTCCGGTTAAGGTTTTTAAAGACTTTAGTGAATGTGCATGCAATAGTTGTAGATTTATCAACAATTTAAAATTTTTTTAAGTGCTGCTAAGCCTAATTTTTTAGCTACCATATTTGTTTACATTTGAAGCTTAGCAGAGTAGCGTATAAAGGCAGCTTCTGCACCTTCATTGTCTTTTTGCCGAGTGGAACCAAAAGTAAACTTTCAGTTTTGTGCACCGAAAAACTGCCTTCTGGCACGTTGGCTGAATTGCTTTTTTTAGTGTAGAAACTCTAATTTTAATTGCAAAAGTTGTTTTAACTGTATTTCGTGCTTTATATTTTTCAGTTTTTTTTAGGTTTTGCGTATTTTTTGGCATGAAGTGAGAACTGAATTAATTGACTGAAAACGACATCTTTAAAGAAATTCGAGAAAATAAGTTTTATTGAAATGTAGCAAAATATGCGTATAATTTAATATTCCGTGCAAAGAAGTCACGTGGTGAACACAACAGATTTTTTACTTTATTGTAAAGAATGCGTACTACGAGTTCGTTTTATCATATGACTGTGAACTAGTGTTTATTTGGTGTGAATACGAAGTTTGGTGAATCCCTTAGAGTTTTCATGCGCTATATGCTAATTTCATAACATTTCTATGAAGTATTTGCTTTGTTTTAATCTTTTGTGATATTCGCACATATACCTTTATACGGTGTTTGCCATAAGAATAAACTGGCTCTTTGTTATGAATGTATATGACAATTATTTTCTCATTGATCCTTTCCTCACTTCAAGTCCTGATTTTGTTTTATAGCTATTACATCGCATAAACTACCCTCGAAATTGGATACGCTAAAATTGTCATCACCTTTACTTGCGTGCATGACAGGGTTTTAAACCGCACCTTTTGAATTCTATTATATGATTTGGATTATAAATTACTTGAAAAATATTGATCTCTTTTTCATTTGCACAGATACTTATTTCTTTTCATGAAAATGAAATTTTTGCTAGCTGAACTGTTCACAGTGCATTTCGCTAAAAATATTATTATTTGCTTTTATGGGTGTCAAGATTTATCCTGAAGTAGCTCTTACAGAATTGCGTAGTCTATTTTAAGATTTATGTGTTCTATTTTTGTCTGAAGCATGTTAGACCTAACTGAGAGGTTGATTGTTTACTACTGAGCTTCTGGTAACCTGTGTTCGCTTACGCCTCAAAATAAACGACACTCATGTCCATAAATTAAGGATAATGCAAAATCAGGCAAAGGAAGAGTTAGAAGCAAAACAAATTTGACTTATTTGTAAAGCTGTAAGGTTTTGGTTAAACTAACCAAGTTTAATTTTAATTTAAATCTTTCTATCTCCTCTCTGTTTCAACTTCCCGTCAGAAGAAGCGCGCGTTTTCAGCTTATGCTAATTTCGAAGTACAGCCAAGTACTATTTAAGCCAGAGGTAGAAACCTCTCAACGTGAGAGAGCTTAGTCTCAGATCACGGTCACTCTGCTCAACGTTCGCCTGACCAGCTAGCAGTTAAAATTTATAAGCCATAGTGCTTACTACGTGATTGCATTGTGAAACAAATTAAAGTGCGCTAGTATTAGTATATCTTGCTACGCACCCTTTCAGGTAGAGGCCAATCTCCGCGAATTGCTCTGTGAGCAAAGTTTGATTTCAGTTCTGTTTTAGGTTTAGTATTAAATTTATTGGATTGTTAAGTTCGACCCAAGTGCGGTCTTTTACTTTCTGTATCTCTCCCGAGTTGGGAAGTGTGTAAATAATAGCGATTTAATAAAAGAGGATTTCAAATCCCTTTCAAGTGCAGTTATTCGCCAATACAGTATCTACACCAGAACATAGCGCATTTTCCGCTCCCTGTTCCAGTTCAGGACTTGAGGATAAGGACCCTATTACACACTTTACTATGTTTCATAAAATGATGCACAGAACACTCAGTCCTGATAAAGCTTATTTATTAAACAAACAGTAAAGAGAAAAAACAGATGCTATATGTTTGATATTATTAAAAAAATTAGCGATTTTTCTCCCTGGAGCAAATTACAAAAAACCAATATTACATGGTTCGTATGATTGTTAATACATTGTATGTCTCCCAGACGATGCAATAAAGTCCGTACAACGCCTAGGCATGCTGAGTATCAAATTATCGATCTGATCTTAGGAGGTATTACACCACTCAAAAAGCAATGCTCTCCGAAGTTCCGGTAGACATGTAGGAGGAGGTTGCCGGCTGCAACTCGTCGGCCAAGCATGTCTCACACCTGCTCTACTGGATTCGAGTCCGGTGAGATTGCTGGCCAGTCCATACGGGTGATATCCTCCGATTGAAGGCATTCGCTTACGATGTTTGCACGGTGAGGACGGGCGTTGTCATCCATGAACACAAATTGTGCGCCCATGACGCCCCAAAACAAACGTACGTGTTGTTCCAGAATGACGTCCCTGATAGATTTGGCTTGTCATGGTTCCAATTTGAACATGCAGGTCAGTTCTGGAACCTAGAATCATTCCACCCCAAACGAGCACTCCTGCACCACCGTAACGGTGTCGTTCAATGATGTTTTCTTGGTGGTAACGGGTATCTGGAATTCTTCATATGAAAGTCCGGCGAGAATCAGACTGCAAGCTAAACCTGGACTCGTCGGAAAACATCACACAAGCCCACTGTTGCGGTATCCACAATGCATGCTCTCTACTCCAGGCTAACCGCAGGCGACAGTGAGTTGTAGTAAGAGGAACGCATCTGACGGGTCTACGAGCATATAGACCAATCTGCCCTAAGCGTCTGTACACGGTCTGCCTTGAAATTGCCGTACCAGTGGCTGAAGAGAGCTGATGTGACAGGTCTGAGGCTATGCTCCGCCTGTTTCTTTTGGCAGTAACTGTCAAATACCGGTCCTCATTCGGCGTTGTAACTCTGGGGCCACCTGTGCTGTAACGTCTACGCAGATTACCATGATCTTGGAGTCGTTGCCAAAGTCTGGAGATGACACTCTGGGCAATTCCAAGTTCGTCTGATACTTCCAGTTGGGTAAGCCCACATTCCAGACGGCCGATCATTCTACCACGTAAAAAATCATCCAAATGCATCCTTTGTGTCATAACTATTCGGTTATTGCACTGAAATGCTTATAAAGCGCCTGCGAACAATTTTACTTCTTTGCCTGTATTCTTTATATATCACTCTCTTACACTGCCGTCATTGGGACGTACCATCAGTGCCATCTGGTTACGTCCCGAAATTTGCATATGATTCTTGAAGATGTGTGTAGTGATTTTACAGGTGATATATTTATTTTAGAGTTCGAATTCCGCGTGACTCCGAATTATCCTTAATTTATGGACATGAGTGTATTACGGCTACTAGCGTTTTACGGACTCTTAAAGAGACTAATAAAAATATTCTAAAGCATTCATTAATTTACTGAAAAGATGTTTAGGATTTAAATAAAATATCATTCATGTAAATAATAAGTTCTTTAATAAACCTAACTACACTCACATATTTTGCTAATTCAATCAATTATTTTGTTGCCACTGACAAGAAACTAAAGTAACAATAAGTGGCCAAACGACATTAAATAAAAAATTAAATGAAAGCACGTATAAAATAATACATTCAGTTTAAATCCAACATTCTACATCGGTGCTGAGACTCTTTTGAGAAATTGTGAATTTATTCTATTTTTGATGAATTAGAATTGCATGTGTGTGTTTCATATGTTCTGAAGTGCGTTAAACAGCTTTTATTTGTATTTGTTTCAAAATGTTTGGATTTAAAACGCACAGAAAACTCAATTTTATACCTAGAGGCACTATTTATTGGAATTTGACCCTCTAAATAAGAATCTGGGCTGGGATTATTTGTTTCATTATTGGATTTGAGACAGAATATGTACTGAAGATGAAAATTTTGCTCAAGGCGGAAGTTCGAAACGAATATTGTTAAACACTGGTTATTTCATATTGATTGAGAATTGTGATTTCAGCTCTGATTACGTTTGAGAAACCGACTTGATATTTGGTTTTGGAATTTATATTGATTAGAGACAGATATATGAAAATAGAAAATTATAGAGGATAAGGATCATTCACAATTTCAGCTTAGCGATATAAATATTACAGGTAATATTAAGAATACACCTCTAGACAAAACTAATAACGATAAAAAGGGTGAGGATAATACGATGAAAGAAAAGAGAAAGGTAGAAAGTAAATATTCCGAAGTAGAACGTACATTTGGAACAACAAATAGCATGTTGTCAGTAGTTCGATATCTGTATGGAATTGACGAAAAGATTAGAAATATGAGAATTAGTAGGGAAAATCCCCAACAAGCTTACTGAAGGATTACATAAAATTACTACATTAGTGATGGAACAGAATATTAAAATCATTGAGGCTGATGGTGACAGACACATCTTGAGGACATTAGCTTATTTAGAGCAGATTTAACAAAAGTTCTGGAAAAGATGAATTTAAATAAAATGTTTGAGAAAGAGCGAAAGTGAAAAAAATGGACAATCAGAGAAGAAATAAATTATTTATATAAGGAGTTGTTTCAAATGTAGTGGAAAAAACTGAAAAAACGAAAGATCAGAGAAGAAATGAACTATTTATAAAACCGATTGGTCTAGATGCGGATGCATTCGCTGAAGATTCCAGTTCATTTTTCCCAACTGACATTAATATGGAGCCAGGGGATTTCAAAAGAAGAACGGAGATTAGATGTCGAAAAACTGATGATGATTTTTACTACATACATTTCTAAAATTTGACGGCACACTTTAAGCATTTTGCGGCATTTAAAAGTGCCGCGTCACAGTGGTTGAGAATCACTGTCCTAAAACATGAAAGGTTGCTGATACTGTGGAAATCGTACTCTGCAAGGGCTTTTGTTTAACATAAAATATGAATTTATTCTAATATGTACGGGCGTATTAAGAAATTTTATAGAAACACTCTGAGGTGCTCTGGTTTTCGGGTAATCATAGAAGAAATGGATGTACAAATAAGGGGTTATTTTATACTACTAATTGCAGACTTAGTAATGAGAAGTATAAAACCTAATTCAGTGATAAACGTTTGATAATTTCGAAAGACTGTCCTATTTACAAAAATGAAGTTCATTTTATTCTTGATTATTTGGATATTTGATTTATATTTCAGAGTTGCAAATAAATACGCTTCAATTTTCTCCTGCTGAGAGCACTCTATGAATTATTTTAATAGTTGAATTTATTATAACATGTCTTTATACTTCTATATTCTATTTCATTGTATTCTAGGAATATTGAAATTCTTTCTTACTGTCCTCTGTTTTTGATATATTGTTACTTCCTTGTACGAAGTAAAAACGAAGTATTGTAATCGGGAAAAATTTCGGGTATCATATTTCAACGCAAATATCTATTATGACAACTACCGCTTGCAATTTAACGATGATTTTGAGTGACATTCATACGTAAGAACAGAATAAAGAACTCTTTTTCCAAAATATATATATAAAACTCATTTGAAATGGATTCTGAAGAGATTTTTTCGTGGCATCTGTACGTGCGTGCGTACGTATGTATGTATTTATCTCGCATAACTCAAAAACGAGTATAGTCAGAAGGTTGCAATTTTATATGTAGACTTTCTTTTGACTGTTATAATGTGTAGATGTGCACCTGCTATTTTGGTTGTAATCGGCCGCACCAAAAGTATATAAATTTATGTATATATATATCCACTCTCTTACTCGGCTCAGTGAACTCAATCTCTTTATTCATATATGTTTGTAAATTGTGCATTTTTTGCTTTGAAAATGATTGAACTATGTTGTTCTTATCTTTCGGTTAAGGTTTTATGGCTTTACTAAATCTGCATGCAAGATTTGTAGAATTATCAACAATTTAAAAGTCGTTTAAGTGCGGCTAAGCCTAATCATTTTTACCATAGCAGCCATATTTCCTTACATATGAAATTTAGGAGAATAGTGGATTTGTTGCCAATCTGGAGAAAGTAAGCTTCGCAACAGTAAAGGTAACGCCTTCTTTTATTATTGCGAATTAAATCATGCTTAATCCATTCTGGGATTTATTCAATAAGATAAATATTTAAGATTTACTTTGTAATTTTTAATATAGATATTTTCAGTTTTTATGTATTTTTGCCTTGTCGCTAAGTGAGAACTGAACTAATTGAATGAGAAATACTGAATCGTCTGTTTTTTTTTTTTTTTTTTTTTTTTTTTTTTTTTTTTTTTTGTGTATTTAATTTCTTTTATACATCGTTTTAGACTTATTATAGTATTTGAACACATGTGGCAACGATTCGGCAGTTCTCCAGATGATATACATAATTTTTGTGCATTATGATGAATTATAAAATGAATGAGATGTAACTCTGTTAACTGAAACTAGCGCCAGAATGTCGCTGTAGTAAACAAATATAGTGAATTTTAAAGAGTGCATTTATTCTATTGTGGTTTATGTACTATCGACGAAGTAGATTTAATTCAATCCAATAAGTTTAAATAAAATGCAGAATGCGTATAATTTAATATTCCGTACAAGGAAGTCACGTGTTGTACACATCAGTTTTTATTTTAGATATTTGGGTTTTATATTCTGATGAAAATTCTCAGTATTATCTTATGCCGTTGCCAAGCTGCAGCATTTCAGTTCGCTGTGATTGAAAAGTTACTGGTAAATGCACGAGACATTTTTTTTAATTCAAGAACCTTATTGTATCGAAGGCATCCTTGCTTATAAAAATAAAAAATCGAGAATAGTTCATAAAAAAGGGGGGAACGGCCATTGCAATTATTAATCCGAACTCTAATTTTGTTGTTGACCACTCTCCAGACATTATTACGTCCATTACTATCTGTACTCAATTCTTTTGGCATAATTTTGCGTGTGGTTTTCTCCTGGGAGGACCTCAATTTTTATCTTTTTAAATTAGATGTTTTAAATTTATACACCAATTACTTTTTGAGGGAGATTTTAACGCAAAACATTTTCCAAAGGGTGCAAAAATCATTGATGTTCGAGGAGCACTGATGTATGATTTTATTGTATACAGGAAGCTTTTACTTTCTGACACTTTTCATTCCCGAACTTTTCTTCCACATTGGAAATAGGCTGTACTGACTTAGCAATTGGCTCATCTGATTTGAATATTTTATAAGGTATTTCTCCCGTTTCTTGGCATAGGTATATATAAGGTATTTCTCCCGGCTTCTTGGCTTCTTTGTGGTGTAGTGGTGAACACGCTCGGCGCGTATTCGAGTGGTCCTTGGTTCGAGTCCCGGCGAGGGCATTGCTCATTTTTCACATGTGCTGCCTTCTAAAATACCTAATGTCTCTACAATTTTAAATTATACTTTTAATATTTCCGATGAAGAGACTCTAAGCGACAACTTATATCTGATTTTGGATTTAAAAAAGATTAACTTTAAGCAAAAAGATAAATTTGTTATAACATAAATGTAGAGTACGTATTAAGAGATTTTGTGTAAATATGAAAGACGGGTTTCGTAGTTATCAGGATCAAGTATTTTAAAAGCTGAGAATAAACTGCATTTAAATGATACTATTTCTGAACTCGAAAAACATTTTGTAATTTATATGGAGAAAGTTCTAAAAACTAAAAGGAATCATGGAAAAACTATTTCATAGAGGACACCTGAAGTCCCTAGATTGAAAAGAAGAGTTAGGCCACTTAGGTATTCAGGTTATTGTTCTCTTGTAGGAAATTAGGAGAAAATGAAGAATTATCTACAAGAAAGTGGATCATTAAATTATTTACGAATTCATGGTAAAACAGTCAAAGAATTAGTCAAAGAAATGGCTTTCTACGAAAGAAAGCTCAGCAAAGGCGGAAAGTGGAATCGCTGAAATCTGGTAGTTCGTCTCGAGTCGAAATCCTGGCGAACGGGTTGGCTGCATGGGAATTTTCCTCATTTGTAACCAGCTGGTTTCTTGTAGAAGGTACTCCACAAAGACATCCTTCACCTGGCAGATAGCACTCGTGTATTTCCCCGTATTCAAACACCCTAACCTAATCATATTCGCACAGACGGTTAGGTTACATTGTACTGTATACTCCCGTAGAGCAAACATTGACCGAGATGTTTTATTTTATAGTTGGAGACCTAAATCAGAGACAGTACGAAAATAGAAGAGCAAAATGTTTGCACTTTTACATAACTGAAGATAAGACATTCATTTAGAAAAGGTTTTCTGATATTAAGAAATTAAGTGACGATCATTTCAGTGCAGATTTTCTTGAAAGGTTTTAATTAATATAATGTGTTCCGAATAGAAGTTCTTATTCACAGAATCTTACGGAATTGAATTTCTAGAAAACAAGCAGACTACAGTAATGACACTCACCTTTTCCTAGCATTATATGTGTAAGTTAAAATATTTCCAGTTTAATGTGAACTATTATACTGTTGCCTGCGTACGGATTCGTCATGAATTGAATGCACAATCCGTTAAAAAGTTAATTTATTCTTTTCGCAAGAAATAAAACAAAATATTGAAATATTTAGTCAGAGATATTCGTACACTATCACAATATCTCAAACGTTAAACAGAACTCAATTCAAAACAATAAATGTTAATTCAATCTCGCAGCGAATTCGCTACAATCAATAACAGTGTTAAGTAAACGTACAGTTCACTTAAAACAACAGCAACTGAGCTGAGGTGTTTTAATTCGGTTTTTATAAGTTTTTAATTAATTACGAGAACATTCTGGTAAAATCTATTTTCTCGATTTTTCTGGATGGCAACAGCAATTACGAGATACTTATTTATTAAATATTAAATGCACGCACTCTTGTATTTTTACTTTTCCGACTCTTCAAAATCGTCTGCGTTTCAGGGAAAATGAAACAATTTTAATCACAATTCTAAATAAATAGCTAAACAAATACAAAATCCGTAACAATATGTGTATTATACTGCGTTTCTATAGTCATGAAGCTTCATGAAATCAAAGACATATTTTAGCGTTTAAAAATATAAATTACTTTCGCGAAAATATTTCCGACGTACTGATTTCCGCAATATTATAGACTAAAGATTATTATATACTACAAAATTCCACAAGAAACCACTCTAATGTTACTGAAAGGGAAAAATCAATCTCTAATTATTCCAAATTATTTATTAAGTAACCCTTCAAGGCAAAAAAGAAAACGTCGTCAATTATCCCACAATTTTTAAATCCAATAATTTGATCACATTTTGTTGTACGGAAATCAAAATTTGTTTCTTATATTCTATAATGTGCATAACATGTCCCTTAATACACGTATAAGAATTAAGTGATTGTATAAAAATTTAGATTTCATAAATTTTATAAAAGTGCAATTTTTAACCTGAAAAATTCCAAACATGAATAATTACATCAGTTAAAAGATTTGCGTAATCGTTGCATATCTGTGAAAATTAATTTCCAAAATGAAGAGCGGGTAAGAACGTTTATGGTAATCAATAATTACCATGTAACATATACAATGACCATATATGTTAATGGACTTTTAGGTCACCCTGTCTAAAAGTCCATTAACATTTGAAAATCCAATAATTTACTGAATAATTGGTATAGAGGCAAAAACTAACGCACATGCTTGAAATATCATGGGATTTTATTCAGAGGAAGAAAAGTGCTTAAAACGTCCAACAGATGGCGCATCATATAATAACAAAAACAATCATTAGCATAACAGTTGATTTTTAGCAAAGACTATGTTGGTTGTAACAAATTTTCAACATGCCGGCCGTCATTCATCAACAATACACGTAGTCGAGGGACAATGTTTTGAAAAACACTGTACAGCATATCAGTAAGTATAGTGGGAAATTGCTTTCGGCTATTGTCTTTTAGCATCCTTAATGAGGTGGGACGATGGCGGTAGACTTGCGATTTCGGGTAACCCCACAATCAACAATCACATGGACTGAGATCAGGGGACCTGAGAGGCCAAGCACAACAGATGTGATGGCTCAGCACGCGATCTTCACCAAATGATGCGTCCATAAGAACTTTCACATGTGTAGCAATATGAGGTGGAGCATAAAAGTCACCTCACAACAGGTGTTTATCAGCTAGACTAGGGACGATGCGATTGTGTAACATATGAGGGCACCTCACAGCCGTCACACTAACAGTTTGTATAGTAGAAGCAGGCATTTGCTCGAAAAAAAAGCGTCCAACTACGACTGATGCGATAAATCCACATCACACCGTGACCAAGACATGAAGGTACTGATTCCCTCTCTCATTACAGCTCATTTCATACACGATTTTCATGCGGCATCACTGACATTATGCTGCCCAGCGCTACATGTTGACCTTTTTTCGCAATTTCTTTTCTGCTTTCAGTAAATTTCTATGTCATTTCAAGCAGATGTGTCAACTTTTACCTCTCTACCTACAATATTCCGTGAATTATTGAATTTTCAAATGTTAACGGACTTTTCGATCACCCTGTATTATTATAGTTTACCTTCCTAAATTTGATCTGGATAAAGCTCAATTCTCCGTTAAGTCATTCATCAACTTAGTAAATAAATCTCGAGTGCCTTGTCTTAAGTAATCTAAAGTCAAATCGGGAAGACAGGAATGCAGTCATTTCCACTTCGATTCGAGTCAAACTTCGATTACAAGAACAATTAGTGTTTCGAGCTTTTAACTTCGTGGCTATTGCTAGGTCGAAAGAAATTACACAAACTAAAAAACGAAGTGACTCCGAGTTGCATGCAGTGTATCAAAAGTCACAAAGGATTGTCAATTAAAAATTATTTAAATATTCTCAGCATTTTTATGAAAGCAATTAAAGTAATTTATTTTTACTTAACTGAGTGAATTTAACTTAAATAGAATCGTATCAATTATTTAGAAAATCTCAAAACGTGTAACTGCGTAAATGAGTAAAATTACAATCTTAATTTACATTAAATTAATGTGCACACTTAAAACAGCATATTCAGATAAATGCAAAAATATATCCTATAGTATAATGCCATTCGCGTGAGATGAAACTGCGCGGGTTGTGCGGAAGTGAAAGGCAGAATAGCGTCAAACGAAATTTTCTCCGAGTTTGATTTCATAGCAAATAGTAATAACAGTAATGTAAAATAATGAGAAAACATTGTTATGTCTTTAGCGTTCGGGAAAATGCAAATTTAGATTTGTATCAAAGGCCGTTAAAAGAGAAGAAAATACCTCTAAGTGGCTTGCCGTAGTCCCTTAATGGCTCGAATTTCAGCTGATGGCATACTCTCTGCGTTTCATTTGCTGAAATATGAAACATTTCGAACGGAACAATAGTAGTTGATGGATAAATATATATATATATATATATATATATATGATGCAGCATTTTCAACTCACTACCGTTATGTTCTATCGAGATAAGGCTTAAGTTAATTTATACAAAACTGTAATAATAACTAAATTTAGTTAATTTGCTCTTACGCCTGCAGAAGTAAAGCTGATTTGTAATATTTGAATTGAGTGAAAGAATAATTAAATGAGAAAACTTTTTTTAATAGTGGTCAGTAACCGTTTTAGGCTTTGGTCACTACTAAGGCCAGAAGCTCTGGTCATTTTATTATAGAAGCACCTAATAGGCGGCCACCCTGAAGAGACAGATAGTTATATCCATGCCTATCTGACCGGCCAGGGTTTTCGCTAAGAAAGCACAAATTTTCCAAAACTACTATGAGAACAAATTATTTTCTTGATTTTAATGTAAAAATTATCCTGGTATTTTATACTTCGATTTATGTACTTTTAATGTATTGTTTGAGTTTCTTTGGCATATTTTAATATGCACGTATATATACGTTCTTAGAGATATCACAAAAATATTCTACGCCGTATATATACGGCCTTGCCGGTTAGAGGGTTAAAATAAATGCAACGAATAAAGGTTCTAAAATTTTCTCACCTAGCGCTACTAGATCCACAACAGCTTCCATTTTCATTAGGTGATCGCTCATTTGTTCTTTATTGCTGCACTACAAATCACATAGCTTTTTTAAAAGTCCAACCTTTCGGGACACTGTTGACTTTTCATGGCACTGTTTGAGAGTATCCCATGCCTCTTTCGCAGTCGTATACTTTCTAATATGTTCTAATTGGTTATCTTCTAATCAAAGTCCTGTAATTGCTCTAGCTTTTCCGCCTTTCGAAACCCACTTTGTAGTTACTGGAGATGGAAGTTCTGTGATAATACCATCTCATAAATCCTCCTTCATCAGCAAGAGTTCCAGTTTCGGTCATTCAGCTTTTCGATGCACACGCGGTTTAGATCCATAACCGCCATTACGTAAGCGTTAAGGACGAAAGAAGAAAACGAAAATAATCACTGTTCATCCATTTTAATCCAAAATGCTGATTCAAAATATTACTATACGCCTTTATGAAAAACTTCTCCTAATTTCCTGGGCCCATAACCTGTTATAATAAACTGAATTATAACTTCATCACAGGGATAACTAGCATTTATTAGGAGAATGTAAAGGTAAACATTCATACAACAGAGATCAACATTACAACGACTTACATAACTAAAGATCGGAGCCTAAAGCTGGCAGATTGCCAAAACATAGGTTACGTCATTTGACGCTCTGAAAGGAGACCACAAGCTAAAATCACATTAATTATTGTCTCTCGGTACATTCGGAGTTCAAAAAAAAAACTAGCTGGCGAATATCAAAAGGCATGCAATAAACGGCCGAGCGTAACAGCTTCAAAAGAGATTTAGCCCGAAAGCAAACAACTCAAGATTCCTAGCTCTCTCTCTCACGAAGTAAGTTGAACTTTCTTTAAATACTACTTCTCTTTCATTTGCATTCAACTGGATTCTAAAAGTTCATTCTAGTAGGAAGTTATAAGTGGAAACAAGAATCGATAGGAAAGCACATTGAAATTAAAATAACTGTGCTAAAATTAAAATATACCTTATAAAATAAAATGAAGAATTTTGAAGAAAAACATTAATAATTTGTATGCTTTTTCATTATTTTCGTACTCGTGGATTTTCGAATGATTACTAAAATTGATTCATCACAATTCCGAATGATTATATTACAGAACCTACTTCGATTCCATAAAATATTCTAATTGATCAATAAATTTAAACTGATTCTACGTTAATTTCTGAATTCTAAGTTAATTTCATAAGAACGACTACGCTTTGCATTTAACAACTTGTTAAAACATGACTTATAATACAGTATCAGAAAATTGTCGCCTAGCAGTTAAATGTCGTATAATGCAGCAACAGTTACATCGGAAAACCAGGACTCTGTTAACTGGCGTTCTCAAAGGATCGCCCTACATAGAATGTCATCCTGACTCTCACAGGCAATCCTCGGGGCCACGATCCAACCGGTGAAGCCGACGAGTCCCACTAAGTCGGTATGCAACTTCGTGCGGCATCACCCGACTCCACCAATAGGGGCGTTTTCCCTCGGACGACCAACTAAATCTGACAATATAGCTCCACCACCAGACAGAGGAACGGACACGACAGTACCAGTACGGTCCCTGCCAAGCCTGAACCAACCTGAGAATAAGCTCGGGCTCTAGTCCTGTGAAGTCGACTTATATACCCCCGTGTTTGAGACTGCCTAAGTACAGATCCTAGCCAGGAATTCTCCTGAGACAACCCCCGGGAGAGTTATAATGCAGCAACAGCAGTAATCAGACTAACACCGTTTAACCACAATTTGTGGTTTGCAGAAACTTAAGAAGAGAAAGTATGCCAATTAAATGTTTTAGTTCAATAAAGTCTTCTGAGTCATGACCATTTTAAACTTAACTATACCTTCTTAGTCATCTCTTTATTATTAAAAACTTGGAATTCAGCTCTCAGCGCTTGTAGCTTTCAGTCAGAACTATGCCTGAACGATAATCAATTTCAGCTGAAAGAGACGGTGCGTAATAAAAGGGCTGTCAACAATAACTGCTTCACTATCAGTCATCTTAATTATTGATTAGCTAAATCAACTAGGAGCTAATAAGTTGACATTCTTTCCTAATTTCTTCTGAACTTTAGCTAATTTATTTTCATGGAGTGAGTTCTTACTTATATGAAATCAAATGGGATAGAATAAAAATAACTGAAAGGAATTTAGAATAAACGTTCAAATTCTTTATCAGAATAATTAACAGAAACAATTTTTTCTCTTAGTTTATTCTCAGATCTAGACACCTACCTCTATATCCCCTGCTCGCCTCCAAAGAAGCATCCTCCACCTCCTCCGCCGAAAACACCGTCGGATTGTAAAAATTCCTCGTATTTCTGGCAAACCTTTCCACGGCGTCCTCCGTATTGAGGAAACCCGCTACTTATTGGTGGGGCGACTTCATCATTCCATCCTCCACCTCCACCTGAAAGCAGAAAAAGAAAACTTCCAAGTTAATGCCTAATCCTAATACCCAGAGTAAATATTTTTAGACTTCTAAAACTCGTGCATTTTTCCAAGCTCATCCTATTTACTAATCAACCGCAAATTCACAAAAAAACTAATCACGGGATGGATATAACTGATAAAAGCATCACAGGCTTAAAATATCTTGACAACATATCACAGCCTGTTGTTATTAAGGATGAAGATGGCAGCTGAAGTAATACTGCAACCACTACTGATTACAAGGAAAGTTCATTAGCACCCAACACTTTTCAATACAAAACTGATCAAAATGAAGAACCGGAAAGAACTGAAAAACTGACATTAAGTAGGAAAGCTGGCGATGGAATATTATCTCATTTTAGAAAAGTAATCAAAAAAGAAAAGATTTCAAGGAGATCAATTTGGGGTTGCGACGCCTTTTAAAACAAATATATGAGATTTAAATTTTATATTTTTCAGCTAACAAGTTCTTCTTAAGCGCATATTTTATAGAGGGACGTATAGTGCATTATATACAGATTTCGCTGTAAAAAATTCTAAATCCTTGGATTTAAAGCAACTTTTATGTATAGAAAACGAATGCAAAAAGTCTTGATTTAGGGGTTATACAAAAATGTTCTTTCAATGAAAAGAAATTTTCGAAATTTAGAATTTCTGCAAATGTAATTTGAGAGCAGCATATCAACGTTAAGGGTGAATTTTAACAATTAGCGTTCAAAATATTGGAGCGTAACAAAATTATTTAAAAACATTTTTAGCGGGCAAGTTAGATTTTTTTAAAGGCTTTTCAAAAAAAAATTCTTCCGGCTCTAGTTAATAATCCCAGTTCTAATCTTCTAGAGACATTACGTTATTACGAAGCAGGAGAGGTGAAAAATAAGCAACGCCTTCGCCGAGAATCGAACCACGGACCTCTCGGTTACGCGTCGAGCATGCAGACCACTACACTACGAAGGCATGCGAAGTAGGCGGGAGAAATACCTTATATACTCCCCCTTTTAAAGGGCTACTGGGGTTTTGGGGATCCAATCGCCAAATCCCACCACCTTTTTAGTTCGGGCGGCAGTGTAGAGACATTAGATATTTTTGGAAGCATCAGACATGAAAAATGAGCAACGCCTTCGCCGGGAATCGAACCACGGACCTCTCGGTTACGCGTCGAGCATGCAGACAACTACACCACGAAGGCATGCGAAGAAGGCGGAAGAAATACCTTATAATCTTTCTGTATTTTCTTCGGCATTTAAAAAATTATTTCACACTTTCTTTTGATTTTTTTGTCCATAGATAGTGCCAATAACTTTCTCTAGCCTACTCTTATCAGATGAGCACAGGCTTCTCTTTCGTCCTTTTCAGAGTCACAGCTTAAGAAAAGGATTCTACTTAAACCGTCGAATCCTGTCCTTAAATTTATGCAATTTACTCTGAATTAACAATATTTCTGATTTGATTAGATGAGAATGGATAATATTTTCAATTAATTTTGCTATGGCGAATGCTTCCTCGTTCATTGTTTTCCCTAACTCCTACATTTTCATATATTTTTATTAAAAGGTATCATGTGACCAAGACTGTTGCTACCTGATGGTCTATTTATTATTTAAATTGTATATATATTTAAAATACTTCTTTAAA
>KK115886.1:9159-40300 GCA_000611955.2 Stegodyphus mimosarum | reverse complement strand
TATTTATTATTAAGTTTTATAATAATATTTTAAATAATTATTTTAAATAATAATTAAATAAGTTTATAAATAAGTTTTAAATAAATTTATATTTTGAATAAATATTTTAAATAAATATATGCATATATTTTAAATAAATATTTTAAATTTCTTGAGAAAGGGTAACGTTCGATATGTATTTATTCCAATTCTTAAAATAGTTCTGTTCCTTATTTACTTGTTCTGATGATTTAATTTTTTTTCAGCAAAATACTACAAACGTGATCAACTATTCAAATGTTTTTGTCAGATTATACCCAGAAAATTAATCTCATTATCCTAAAGTTTTATTCATATACTCTGTTTGCTAAATTTCATTTGTATCTTAATAAATACAGGTGAAGGAATTTATTTCTAAAATTAGAAGTGACAAAACTCTGCGGAAAGCCGTCAGGAACAGTAAATAAAAGAACTGACAATTAAACAGAATGTAAGGAAATGAAAATTTATGAATCTTAATTAGTGATAAATGTTTAAATAATACAAAAAATTCATTTGAAATCTAAGAAGTACTGAATTATTGCTCAGGCTGAATTTAAAACTTACATAAATGTACTTTTAAAAATTTTATTTTAAAATTTCTTTACTTTTATTATTATTACAATCTTCATCAACACCTTTACCATTAAACTCATTTTCGAATTGTGCTGTAATTAAAACCGTCGAATATTATATAATTTTTTACTCTTATATGTTATTTTTATTTACTACTCTTTTCGTTCAGGCTTCGACAGTTCCGCGACTGGAGGGAATTTAAGAGGAAAAATTTAGAATTTGTCACAATCTTTGGTTAAAGTATTTGGACTCGTCTAGTTGGGATGTATGCTAAGAAAGTGCATAACCGAGAGGTAACTTGCAAAAGCGCAAGTTGTTTAATAATACTTTGAAAGCTTTCATACTCTTTTATATTGTTTGTAAAGTAAAAGGTGTGAATGATTTATGTATCTTTGTCCTCTTGCAAGCTCTCTCCGTTGTCAGGCAGAATTTCCCCACTGCTGTACTTCATTTTACGCAGAAATGGCACATCTCTTATGCGTGATCCTGCTAGCCTTCTAAGATATTGAAAATACACTGCTGGTCACCCAAACTGCAACACCAAGAAAGACAAAAGAAATCTCAACAAAATTTATTTGGTAGTTAACATGTTGACCAAGTATCAAATGATTAAATTTATAGACATCTGTGAAGTGTGGTTCCTTCCAGAATCAGTAGCCTGAGTAGCCGCCATTGTTCGAAATCACCGCTGCCACACGCCTCCGCATTGATTCAGAGAGACTTTGGATGTGTTCTTGGGATACCACAGGCCAAGCAGCTCCCACACATAGCCAAAGTTGATCTGGTGTGGCAGCTTGGGATGTAATCTGGGTCAATCGTTCAGCAACCATAGACCACGTGTTTTCTATCGGCGAAAGATCCAGAGAGCGAGCGGCCAGGGAAGCAATTCAATCTCGCGATTGACGAAGAACCCTTGAACAATGCATGCCACGTGTGATCGCGCATTATCCTGTTGAAATGCGGATGTGGGCAAGCCCTGAAGGTAAGGAATGACAACTGACTCCAACACTTCGGAGATGTAGCGCTGGCTCTTAAAAGTACCGGTAATGGTACTAGAGGAGTGCGAGAGTGATATCAAATACCGCCCCATACCATAATACGCGGTGCAGGAATAGTGTGGCTGTGCATAACGCAGCTGTTCGGCATCCTCTCTCCACGGTGCCTTCACACTCCAATCCGACCATCGTGGTGCCGGAGACAGAAGCGTGACTCGTCAGTAAAGAAAATTTCATTCCATTTTGCCGTCCACATCCTTCTTTCTTCGCACCATTGGCAGCGGAGACGTCTGTAGTTCTGCGTCAAAGGGTAGACGAAGCAATGGACGTCTTGCGGACAGACCGCTTTGTTGTAAACGGCGTCGAATGGTACGCGCAGACACTGGATGATGCGTTACGGGGTTCGTGATGTGACTGAGCGATCCGTCACTGCCATGCGCACGATGTTCCTGTCATCACGTGAAGTGGTGCACTGAGGTGGATGCGGTCGAACACATCGCTCTGTCGTACCCTCCTGCATTCAACGGTCACATATCCGCATTACAGTTGTTTGGTTTCGTCCAACGCGACTACCGATTTCCCTGAAAGATAATCCACACTCTCGTTAGGCCACTATTCTTCCTCTGTGTAATTCGGATACTTGATCAAACGATGATCGCCGTTTACTACGAAGCATAATGGATCGTTTTCTTGTTTTTTGAAAAAATCACAAGAAAAACACAATTGCCGAACTTGAAATCATCGAAAACTCCAAGCCTTAAATAGCGCTTTGAATTGGCGCCACAAGCGCGTTTGATGTGCGTCTGCGCTGAAATTCTAATCATTTGCATATCTCACCTCCGCTAATGCATGTTGTAAATTTCATGTTATTTGCATGCTTCCTTCAGGGTGTTGCATTTACGGTGGCCAGCAGTGTATATTATTACATCATAATTTTAATGATACCAGCTTAATGCTTCTAAATTGCTCAGTTTGTTAATCAGTGACAAACAAATTAATTTGAAAGAAAAGTTAAATATACACTCACGTTTGTGAAAATTGCAACACCAAGAAGGAATCGTGATAATTGAATGCAATTTAATACACAGTTGAGTGGTAGTGGTACAAATAAATGATTAAATGTTCAAAGCAAACAAACAAGAACAAGAGATCAGAATCAGTATTTTGTGTGGCCACCACGCGCCGCAATAAGTGCTGCTACAAGACGTGGCATGGAGTCAAACAAAGTTTGAATGTCTGACTGAGGAAGAGCATTCCATATCGTTTGTACGCGTACCCAAAGTTCGTCTGCAGACGCAACAGGACGAGGATCACGAGCAAGACGCCGACCAATGACATCCCACACATGTTCAATTGGCGACATATCCGGGGAACACGCAGGCCAAGGAAGAAGCTGTACCTGCTGCGCTGCAAAGAAGGATTTAACAATCCGAGCAGTATGAGGGCGGGCATTGTCCTGTTGAAATACAGCGCCTGGCAAGCTTTGAAGGAAGGGAACAGCTTCGGGCTGTAGAACTTCACGGATATACCGGTTGCTGTTCAGATTGCCCACAATTCGTAGCAATTGAGATCGTCTATGATATGCTATGGCGCCCCAGACCATAACTCCGGGTGTTCGTCCACTGTGGCGTTCGATAATGCACTCCGGAAGGTGGCGTTCACCGGCATAGCGTCTGACACGAATGCGGCCATCATGGTACCACAAATTAAAGCGGGATTCGTCAGAAAACACGACATGCTGCCAATCAGCACGCCAGTCTCTATGCTGATTGGCCCATTGTAGCCGCAGGCGGCGATGGTCGTGCGTTAGGGGGATCCTGTATAAAGGAGTCCGTGCGCGCAGTCCACACTGCAGCAGACGTCTACGAATTGATGAAGCACACAATGAAACACCTGTAGCTATTGACCACAGTGCTGCCAATTGTCTAGAGGAAGCTGTACGGTCCGTCCGCGCCATGCGGACCAGGTGTCTATCATCGCGAGCTGACGTCACATTTCGGGGTCCACTCCCGGATTTCCGAGTTGTCCGACACTCGTCCGTCCACTGCTTCCAAACGCGCATCACTGTGCTGCTGTTACGCTGCACACGAGAGGCTACTGCACGATACGACAATCCAGCTTCACGAAGGCCGATGATTCTCCCTCGTTCAAACTCTGTAAGTTGTTCAAATCTCGCTCTCTTTCGTCGACGAGGCATAAGTACAGATTGAGTTAACGTTTACCACTAGCAGATAACCACCGATAACCATACACGCCTCGCTACAGCCGTCTATTTATTCGGATCCATCAGCCTTTCAGAGGGCGCTGCTCAGCATACGCATGCGCTACGGATTTGCAATTCTAATCATTTGCATATCATGCGCTACTTTGCATTTCCTGAAAATTTCAGCTCACTCGCGTAAGTCCTTCATGGTGTTGCAATTTTCACAAACGTGAGTGTACAAATGTATAGTGTATTACATATGAGCAAAGCGTTATAAGCATCCTAAACGTTATAAGCGTCATTGATAGAATGTGAATGTTTATACAAGTACAATATAACTAAATTCTACTGGTGGCTTTGCCAGTGCGATTAACTCTGGTATGTAAATGCATATATTGGAGAGTCATTAGGCTATTTTGAAGCCGGAAAACGTAAAAAATCTGCAGTACCCTGGCCAGGACTCGAACCTCAACCTCTCGCATACGCGCCGAGTGTGCTACCATTACACCACGAAGGCCTGCGAAAAGGAGGTAATTTTCTCCTTCCTTTTGCTACGGAAGGGAATAAGAATATACCTTATAATATGATCAGTTTTTGACTTGAAAAGTGATATACTGTAGAAGTGATGCTTTGCAAAAGTTGTCGAGACGTTAGGTTATTTTGAAGCAGAAGCCATAAAAAATGAGCAATATTACCCTCGCCGGGACTCGAACCACGGCCTCTCGAATACGCGCCAAGCGTGCTGGCCAGTACACCACAAAGGCATGCAAAGAAGGCGGGAGAAATACCTTATATACTCCGTCTTTTAAAGGTTGACTGGGGATTAGGAGTCCCAGTCGCCAAATCCTAGTGGCAGAGAATAATTATCAGCCACCTTTTTTAGTTCGGGCGACACGGAAGATATATTAGGTTATTTTGAAGCAGGAGTCATGCAAAATGAGCAATGCCCTCGCCGGGACTCAAACCACGGGCCTCTCGAATACGCGCCGAGCGTGCTTACCAGTACACCACGAAGGGATGCGAAGAAGGCGAAAGAAATACCTTATAAAAGGATGATCGAGAATCATAGAACTTCCGCTAAAAAGAGATTATTATTTTACAGCTCTGAAAAGTTCATATTATCCGGTTGCCTGCGGTAAAGAAAACTGAAGTATTGGGAAAGTTTGTTAATTTTCGCTCCATAAACTTTTCTCCACTTACTTGTTTCGATTTTTTCATATATCTTGTCTCGTTACTTGCGAAAAACGTTCTTTTTGCCTCTTAAGTTTTGTTCCTTGGCTAAATGTCTGGGAACTAGACATATAGCCGTTTGATTTTTCTGTTTCACATTATTTTAACTATTCTTCGGTGGTTTTTAAAAAAGGCATTTTCAGTTTTCTTTATTTCGCCTCTGGATGTGACCTGTTTCGGATCTTTGATAGTTAAGTTGGAGTTTATGGTGAACAACACTGAGTAATATAAACATTAATATCGTACCATTGCCAAATTACCTTTTCAGTAATCCAGATTAAATCACTAGTGTTCTTTTCTATAAAACATAAATATTAATTCATATTTCAGCTTATGTTTCTAAAGAGTTTCCTAATCCTTACCGCGTTACTTCGCGGTCCCGTGGAAGCATGTTCTGTTATGCATCGAAAGGTCTGGAGTTCGAATACCGTAGAGGGCATTATTTATTTTTCGTGTTTCCTGCTCCGACAAGCACTTATGACCCGAAGAGTGGGACAGAAACTATAACCCAAACTATATGGACGATAAATAATCACCACGTGGATTTGGCACATAGGTCCCTTTCTGTCTGTCACATTTTAAGTGGGGAAGAATGTAAGGAATGTTCTCCCTCATCACGTGCGTTCGTGATATAATTGGAAGCACGTCCATCTAGCAGTAGGAGATCCGGACCTCGAATCGATGCGAAGGCGTAACTTTTTTTTCGCTCAGAAATATACTTAAAGACTCTATATCTAAAAAACTCTATATCAAAACTAAAATATTTCGAAATATTAAAAAAATAGAAAGTTTTTTTTTAGGTAATTTATGAGTGCTAACTGAAAAGTTTCGAAGCTCTTCCTATTTCTCATACCTGACAATTTTTTGACTTTTCACGTGCTCAGCCCTTATGCATTACACAGAAAGGGAGGGATGCCCCGTGTAGGTATCTTTAAGGGAAACTGGCTCGTATCAACGTTACACATAAAGAAAACCACGAAAACGCCCATGCAACTAGCCCGTTCGAGTGGACTCGAACCCTGACTTGAACTACCAGTATGCAACAGCTTTTACCGCTCAGCCGCTCGTAAGCTCACTCTTACCAGATATTAGGCGGAAATTTGCATGATTTCGGAATGTGAACTGCAGAAATTTCCAAAATCTATTAACACACAATTATATGAATAGTTTTTTCATGAGTATGTCCAGGTTTGATTATATAAAGTACAAATTTTATCCAGCTTGAAGACATATTCTAAATTTAGTTTCTGTATGTTTTTAACTTCTTCATAATGAACTGATAAAATTCCGAAACATACTGAGCAGAACGGAAAGATTTTAGCGATAAGCAGAAAAACAAATAGGGAAAAAAATCTAATCCTTTTTTATACGTTTTTTTTATATCCTTTTTTTTTATACATCTTCCAAAATGATGCTGCTTTTAATAATACAGAGTAAGAACCACCGATTTTTGATTTCATTGGGGGAAAAAAACTTAATTTTTTAATGTTCGCGATGCTTCATATAAAACCGAACTGCTTTCTTAAAATAGCTTCATAAAAAGAAATCTGAGCTGTGATTTGTTCTATTAAAATAAACGTTTGAAGCTCGTACCGACGTCACGAAAGAAATCTCTTCTGAATCCATATTAAATCCATTTTACAATCCGTTTTGGAAAAAAAGAGTCTTTTATTCTGTTCGTACATACAAATGTAACGCATAAACATTGTTCAAAGAGAATCAAAAGAGGCCAAAATGGATAATTTTCATTGAAATCTGATACCCGATTTTTTTCGCGATTGCAATACTGCCTTATACTTCCTTTACTTCGTACAAGGAAATAAAAGAACTGCATTCCTTAGACAATTACTGTGTATTATGGAATTATTTCTAAATTTTAATCATACTACTTGAGTTATTAACTTAAAAATAAACTGATACGTAAAAGAAGTTTAAAAAATCGTTTGTTCATTCGAAATGTCTAAAGCAATTGCAGATTTATATTTATTGATCAGGTGCGTTTAAAATTTAATACAAATGACTTGAGAAAACAATTCAGGACAGGAGGGGGAATTATCCGCATGTTTGTTTTGGGGAGATAAGCAGGCAGCCAGATTACAGGTGCCCCAAGTGAGCAATCATTTCGTTCGTGTTTTGGAATGATATCAAAATGTTATTTGAGTTTTTTTTTTGTCTTTACTGGATTTTTTATAACAAACAAGGTATGTAAAGCTAAATATTTATTTCCTATTAGCGTGGATCTGTGCCATTTTGATTTAGAAGTTATTTTAGCATTTGTTTTAGCTTGGAAGAACTTTATACGTAGTTCTTGATAAAAATGCTTATGTATAAAATACTATCGAAATTTCGTAAAGCTTTCACAGGAGAATATTCCATAGAAATGTTGTTTTGTAAAATCTCAGAGATTTTATAAAGCTTTTACCGGATGTATTCCGTAGAAATCCGTAAATGTTTTCAAACTATAATTAAAACAGATTTTCTTTATTTGCTGTGATATATAGAACCCAGTAGAGCAAAATATCAGCAATTTTTATTCGTAAACGTAGAATCATTTAAAAATTTTTTGCCTCTTTTCCAGTACATTCAATTTTTCAGCTTCTAAATTGATGTAACATTTTTATGTTTTTTGTTTTTGTACAGAAATATTTATACAATACAAAAATTAAATTTTACAAATGAGTAAAATCAATTGAAATCATAAAATCAGTATAATTAATTATAAAATATTAATTCCCGAACTTGATGCTTTTAACTACTTATTAAGGGTATATACATAATAAGTGAAATAATTTTTATTAAACTATTATTTAAAATGTACCTTTATTTAAGTAATTTTAAATCAACACGATTTCAAAAATTTTTAAACAAAAAAAAAAATCACATTTGTACCTAAAATTTTTATTTCTTCCCCTTTGTTTCATACGTCATTTCAAATTTTAGGCTTTAGCAATTCTTGTTAAAAAACCAAAATCTAACTCATTCTTTTTAATCCCAAAATACTTTGTTGGTTTTACAAAATGTTAAATATATGTATGTATGTCTGTTTGGTGTATGTATAAGTACATTCAATTCCCAAAGTTAAGCACGGAGAATGTAAAATGCAAAAAAATCAACAAATACTGTTTTGATTCACACAAAATTCGGCAGGAAAGTAGCATATATATTTATGCATAAAACAAAATCTATAATTATATACAGAAATGAAAATAATATTAAATTTTTGTAAGTTATCAGATAATGACATACTGGAAACTTAAACAGAATAATGTATAAAGTGAAAATAAACAGTATAAAATGAAAAAAGGACATTAATAGGGTATGTGATCCCCCCTCATCTGTATACAAAGTTTACACCTTGTGACCATGCTTTCAATTAGGTGGTCAACCACCATGGAATTAAGCAATCGTCATTCTTCTTATGGAGCAGTTTCCAGCTCAATAATAGTGGCTGGAGGTGGGAAACGTGAAGATACAGCACGGCCGAGAGCATCCCAAAGATTTTCAATGGGATTAAGGTCGGGCGAATATGCTGGCCACGCCATACGCGCAATCCCTTCACTCTCCAGATAGTCATCGACGATGTCAGCTCTATGGGGACGTGCGTTATCGTCCATTAAAACAAAAGTAGGGCCAACTGCTGCAGCGTACAATCTCACAATGGGTTCTAGGACTTCATCTCGATACCGGACAGCCGTCAAAGAACCCCGTTTAAAGATGTTCAGGTCGGGGCGGTATTCTAATGAAATCCCTGCCCACACCATAATGCTTCTTTCTCGGAATGCCGGTGAATGTTCGGTGATGTTTTGGGACTGATTGCGTGTTCGCTGTTCACGCCATATCCTTATACGCTTGTCATCTGGTTCCAGAGCAAATCTTGACTCATCAGCAAACATGACTTTGCCCCAGTCAGACACATCTCAATTGACATGTTCCAGGCCCCACTGTAATCGTGCCCCTTGTGATTGGATGGATAGCGGAACACAAACTCGAGGTACCCGGGCGTACAGTCTACTCATATGTAATCTTCGGCTAAGGTAGCTGCAGATATCGCTTACCAATGGACGCTGTTACCATAGCTGCCACACGTGTGGAGTTCGCTGTGCGATTCCGCTTGGCTACAATAGCAATATATCGATCTTCTTCGGAGTTTGTAATCCTTGGGCAACCGGCTACGGGCCTTCGGACAACAAACTGTGTGGTTTAGAATTGTTTCCATAAACGTGAAATTACAGAATGATGGACGCCGAAGAAAAGAGCAACATCTGGGATCGACAATCCTGCTTCAATGCGTCCTACAGCACGCCAGCGCTCAGAATCTTCCATTCGTCTTCTGGAAGTTATAGAAACACGTATGTCTTCAAAACAAATTGTACGAAAGTTTTAAAAATCTTCTATCAGCACTTACAATCAACTTACCCTTAATAAAGTAATATAATGTAACCCTTCATAAAGCTGGTTTCTTATAAGACCGCCTTTTTTACATATTTCTTGAAATGAAAGCGCGATTGGCTGTTACCTAATATATTTGTATGCTTCCATCTACCTCTGCAGCGAATTTCATCCTCTTCAATTCTGACTGGCTTCCGGAAATTAGCATTTTTTTCTCCGGGGTTAACTTTTGGAAGTGAGTGTATATCAGAAATTATCGTAATTCTTTTCATTAAAGAGTGTAGCGTCTACGAAGAATTATTCTAGTGTGCCTGGAAATAAAGACGATAATTGGTTGAGCTTAGTTTGGTATCAACTTATTCTTCACCCCCTGTCGCTCTGCCATCAAGACTGCCAACTTTTAAAGTACCCGGATTGCGAGTACGCAGTAAATATTATTCCATATATGTATCTTAAGTTCGAAGCTTCACCACAATAACTTTGTTATTAATTTAACTGAATTTAATTTTTCAAAATGAATTTTAAAATATACTTTTTGGCAAAGGCGTAGTTGGCTGACAGGTTCAACGAAAGTAATAAAATAAAATTTGAAAGCTTTAAGATTTTATATTACGTCCAAACGAGCGTTTTAGTTTCATTTACAGAGACATACACATTTTGAGGGCATTTCGACTAACTCCAGTTTGGGCTAAAATATATAAAAACAGCCTATGTTTTAGAATTTCCGATAGACAGTCTCGCGCGATGGAGGTGAAAATTTTTCATTCCCTACAAGTTTTGCCACTGCTCGAAATGAAATTGAGACTTTTCATCAAAAATTAGTTAAACTTTTACAAAATATGAAACAGATAATAAAACAAATTCCAAATTCTGGTATCCAGGTGCCTGTTCGGATGGAGGATTATGTTATTCAAAATTTGATGACAAGATACTTTCAGAAACATGCATACTACATTCACTCAGATCCTGCATTATTTACTGCCTTTAAATATAATACATGGCGATAATATTTGCTGGCAACTATTTGGAAAGTGATACATCGCGTTTAAGTTATTCATCGGAAAATGCCGCCCCTTTAGGTTAATAATATCATTATTTGATTAATTTATTTGTGTTGAATGTTTTCCGTCAAATCTTTAAATTCCCAGATTAAAATGATTGCTATTTTAAACCAAACGTTTTAAACTGTACAGAATTCTAACTGTACAGAAATAAGAAACGTTAACTTTTAAAATATTAGATATTGGAATAAAGCTTTTAAAAGAGAACGACAAGTTTTCGCTTTGCGAACTTTTAGAGAACGCTTTTAGAGAAACAGGCACTATTCTATGCGCGGAATCCGTTTATTGCTACTCAGTTGCAAAGGGTTTCAAATGAAAGCATTTTTCGCATCGTTCTACATCGGATATATATCTCTCTCTTATTGATTTTATGTGTTCCATGCGAAGGAAAGGAGCGTGCGTTTGTGCGTTATGGTTTTAACCTGTTCGCTACCGCTAAAAGGAGAAAGAAGTGCTTCCTCAGGCCCGCGCGATCCGAGAGTATACTCACGCACGGGCCCGGACGATTTTCCCCGTTAAGCCTAATTTCATTTAAAAATTCATAAAAATCATAATTTCATTGGAGTGAGTTGAAATTTATAATTGAGAATCGTTAATAGTATCTGAATATACTATAATAAATGTTTCATGATATTTATAAAAACAGTTGCGAATTTTAAAGAAAAATACTCGTTTTAATGAAAATGATTTCATTTTAATGAAATTTTATATTTGCTGTCAGTAAAAAATGGACGATTTAAAGATTTTAATAAATTATCAGTAAAGCTACATGATATTTTCAAATAAATTTCACAAATTTAATGAACTGAATGAATTATTCACATTTATAAAATTTTTGTAATGCCTAGTTTTCTATCTTGCGTTTGGCAATTTCTTTAGAGAAGTCAAAAAATGAACTGTCTATTTTTCCTTCAATGTATACAAATGGCAAAAGTTTTATATTATCATTATTCAAAATATAATAAAATATAATAGCGATAATATATGAATATTCTAAATATAGATGAAATAGATATAGATAATATTATAGTTAATATATGAGTCTTGAAAATGGATAAAATATGATAATAAAATATAATATAGGTAACATGAAGATTCAAAATATAGGTAAAATATTAGAAAATTGAATATAAGAAAATATAAGATAAATTTAAGAAAGTTACTACATGATATTTAAAAATTTTGAAGCTTATGATACATGCACGTAAATTGCTCGCATTATTTTCCACGTAATCAATTATTTCAGTATCATCTGAATAATCATATTCACTGTCACTTGTAGTAGAAAAAATACTTTCCTCCGTTTCACTATCTGTTTCGTTCATTAATTTCGAAATCTCGCTCTCACTTAAATATTTTACTCTTTTCGCCATGACGACTATAATAAAACTGACCCATAATATAAAAAAAACACGCAAAATCCAGCAAACCTCAAACTGTAAATGATTAATTTCACCCCCACCTCTAACCGATAAACATTCCATCCTTTCCATGTTCCGTCAAAATATAAACACTCAGAGCGCAATAAATCAGGACCCTTTAAATGTCCGCTTCTCCATCAGCAATCGAACACGTGCTGGTTGTTTACATTCCCCGGATTCACCAAAAAAGATAAAATCTAGGAATGGAACTGACGTGTATATTGAAGGTCAACACTCTGTGGAACATTATTTGAAACTATAACGGACTTCCACCGCCATCTGGTGCCATTTAGAAATTCAAATAAAACGTTCCAACTTGAAATCACACCGGTGAGATTGCGGGCCTGAAAACGCGGAAAGGCTAATCACACATATGAGATCGCGGGCCTTGAAGGGAGAATTGCGCGATCACATATATGTGATCACGGTAGCGAACAGGTTAAGGTATAACGCTGAAAGCTTCCTGAAATGTACGCTGCTTTGAATTCTTTGAGTTTCACTTTCAGTCAACTTATAGTTCATAATTTCTCGCAAACTGGGACCGTGAAGTATTTATTATTGCCGTAGGAATGCGGAAGCATCGCTCTGCAAAGCTCTACGAGTTCAGCGAAGAAAAATAAAAAAATATAAAAAGACAGGAAATATTTCTATTTGATGCTGAAAATAAACGAAAATACTCTGTCAGATACGATTAATTTGTACATTCATCTCTATCCTTGAATGGTGAAGAATATGTGTATATGTATTATTTTTTCCCCCTTATACTGTTGAAAGTGACGGTACATACAGCCACCAAATTTTAAACACATAGTCCACCTCTTAGCCTCGAAGCCACATGCACAAGTCGAAGACTGAATTTTCAATTTTTTTTTCATTTTTTCAAGTTTTGTGTGAGCTAAATACGATTTTTATTAAAAAATCTGATATATACACCACATAACTTCCTTGTACGGAATATTAAATTATACGCATTTTTTCTTGACACTCTGTCGCAAGTTTCAATTACCAGCGTTACATCTCATTCATTTTATAACTCAGAATGCACAAAAAATTATATCGTCTGGAGAATTATCTAATCGTTGCCACACGTTCTATTTAAATACTAAAATATATCTAAAACGATGTATAAAAGAAATTAAACAAAAAATCTGAAAGGCTTCAGATTTTAAATTATGTCCAAAGGTGCCTTTTTTTAACATTTTGTGTGTTACCTTTATTTATTAAATATCCTGTTCTTCGCACTTAAACCATTCAGTTAAAGAACAATATCTCAAAATAATTTTAAACTGAGCATATCTTTAGAATTTAGTATACACACAGTCTCACGCACTGGAGATAAAAAATGTTTTTTCTCTACAACGTTGCCATGGCTCGCTTTGAAATTCTTGAGTTTGTTAATAAAAAATTCGTTAAAGTTTTACAAAATATGAAATCGATAATAAAACAAAATCCTAATTTCAAATTTGAGCTTCCAGATGCCCATATTCGCAGCAGGATTAGGTCATTCAAAATTCGATGGCTGTAGGTACCGTCGCTTTATCACAATGTGAGAAAAATACATACATTTATGCACATTTTTCATTATTTAATTTTTTTTAAATCTAATACTGGGCTTCAATATTTGGTGACAAGAGTTTGGAAAGTTGACCCGACATTTTATGTTTCCGGCGCAAAATCGCAGAACGAAAACAATAGTCCTTCAGGGATTAAAAAACAGTTTTTCACAGATTATTTTGTATTCCTCATTCAATTGGTTCTGTTCTCACTTCTTGAAAAGGTAAAAATACATAAAAATTCCAAATATCTATATTAAAAATTACGAAGTAAATCTTAAACACTTATTTCCTCGAATAGGTTCCAGAATGAAGTAAGCATGGTTTAATTCGCAATAATAAAAGAAGGCGTTATCTTTGTTGTTGCGAAGCTTAGTTTCAACAAATCCACTATTCTCTTAAGTTTCAAATGTAAACAAATATGGCTGCAGTGGGAAAAATGTTTAGGCTTAGCCGCACTTAAACAACTTTTAAATTGTTGATAATTCTACAAGTCTAGCATGCAGATTAACTGAAAGTATAATATGCTTAACCGGAAGATAAGAACAACGGAATTCAATCCTTTCATTTAAACATATTGAATTAACAATTAACGAATTTTGAATTAAATCCACTTCGTCGATAGCGCATAAATCGCAATAGAATAAACCCACTCTTTAAAGTTCGCTATATTTATTTACCATAGCCACACTTCGGCGTTAGGTTCACTTAACAGCGTTACATTTCATTAATTTTATAACTCAAAGTGAGCAAAAATTATAGCATCTGAAGAATTAAAACATGTTCTATTCAAATGCTATAATAAGTCTCAAACGATGTATTAAAGAAATTAAACAAATAAAAAAGAAACAATTTTTCACAAACGATCCAACGCAGCTTACCTAATACGGATGCGCTACTAATTAATCCGGTTCTCGCTTCGCGGTAAGGCAAAAATACATAAAAATTAAAATAATGTTCATTAAAAATTGAAAAATATAGAAAAACACAAAACACCAAGTATAGTTAAAACAATAAAAAAAACTTTTACAATTAAAATTACAATTTGTACGCAAAAACCAGCTAATAACTTAAATGATAAGTCCAGAATCAATCAAGTAAAATTTAATTCGCTTTAATAAAAGGAAACATTACTTTGTTGTTGCAAAGCTTAGTTTCTCTAGATTGGCAACAAATCCACTATTCTACTAAGCTTCATATGTAAAGATATATGGCGACTATCATAACCAAAAATTAGGCTTAGCCGCACTTAAAAAACTTTTAAATTGTTGATAATTCCACAATTATTGCATACAGGTTAACTAAGTGCATAAAAATCTTAACCGAAAGATAAGAACAACATAATTCAATCATTTTAAAGCAAAAAATGCACAATTTACAAATCTATAAGAATAAAGAAACAGAGCTCTAGGAGCCGAGTAACAGAGTGGATATATACATATTTTTATATACTTTTGGTGCGTATGGTGGTAATTGGCGATATGGTGATTTTGGTGCGTTTGGTGGTAAAAAAAGTAAACAATACATATATTTATATACTTTTAGTGCAGCCGATTGCAACCAAAATGCGAGTTGTACATCTACATGTTATAGCAGCCCTATATGAAAAATTTCAACGATCTGAGGCTAGTCCTTTTTAAGTTATACGAGATACATACATACATACGTACGCACAGACGCCACGAAAAAATCTCTTAAGAATGCATTTTAAATCAGTTTTATAATAATTTGGGGGGAAGGAATCCGTTATTCTGTCCTTACGTACGGATGTTTATCAAAAACATCAATAAATTGCCTTCGATTGCGGTCAAAATAGATATTTGCATTGAAATATGGTACGCAAATTTTTCGCGGTTTTAATACTTCCTGTTTACTTCGTTGTACGAAGTAAAAAAAACGAATAAAATGTCAGAAGACAAGTGAAAAAAAATTTATTCTTTGAGGGAATGACAATATTAAAATATTCTGAAGATTTGGTATAAAATAGGAATCACAAGTTTTGTTTTAAGATCGAGTAGCATATGTTTGTGCTTCTTAAAATCTAAACAAAATTTGGTAATATCAGAAACGGATTTATTTTCAGGAACCTAATTTTAGTTTTTATTTCAAGAATCATTATTAAGTAAAACTCAATAAAGTACGAGGAGATAGAACTTATTTCATTACTACTTGCCTGCGTTGCACTGCGTGCAGTATGAAATGGATACGTTTACTGAGTGTATCGATATAAGAAAACATTATTATGGAGGATAATTTATACAGAGGCTGTTTGCACATTTTTTAGACGATTTTGGTAAGCGGTAATAAAGAATAGTTTGCTGCAAAAGAAGTAATTGCAATTGTACTATGTTTTTAAAAGTCAAAATTATCGTTGGTGGCTTGAAAGTTTTGTTTTTATTCAAAACGGCGAATTTAACAAAGCAGTGGTTCGAAGGCTACATTGACGCTCTTTCCGAAGAGAAATATTCGTATTCCGTTATCCAAAAACGATGTGAGAGTTCATGGTTTTGTGATATCTAAAGCGTCGATAGGTAATATCATCAACAAGAAAGGAAAAAAAACGTCAAATTGGAATTTCAATTGGGACAAAAATTCCAAACAAATATCCAAGGAAAAAACAGACTTCTTCTTCGACTATTGCAAAGGTACGTTGTTTAATGTTAAAAGAAAATCCCCCTAGTCAAAGGACAGTTGCAAAATCATTGAAATGCTCGGTGTCCACTGCAAACAAAATAATAAACGTTGATTTAAATCTTAAGAAAGCGAAAAAATGCCATGTGCATCGTCTTCTTCCAAAGCATATCGCTCGACGCAGGACACGCTGTTGAATTCTATATAAGAAACACTTATCCAAAGAAAAATGGAAAACAATTGTCACAATAGATGAAGCGTGGGTGTATTTAAATGATTGTAACAAAAGAAGAGCCATTTATTATCATAAAAGGGGAGAAACAAATTTAAGTACGTGGTTCAAAGAATCGAAAGAAAGTTTTTCTAAGGTATTCATGATTGTTGCTGGTTTTTCTGATAATGGCAAGTTAAAAATAAGAGATTGCAAAAAAAATGTCAAGATTAACTCCAGATACTATCGGGAACATATTTGATCGCCAATTTTTCTGAATGAAATACCATCGCTTTACCCGCAGTGCCATCCATCTGTGAGACTCCATCGGGACAAAGCTAGCAGTCACACATCAAAATCCACTGTAAATTTCCTAAAAGAATTGGAACAAAAAACTGGTATCAAGGCCATACCTTTCCCTGATATCCCTACTAAATCTCCCGATGTGTCACCTATGGATTTTTGTTTTTTCGGACTTTTAAAAACTGCATTAGCCAAACGTTGTCGCAAAACCCTAACAGGACTCTAGAAAGCTGTTCGGGAGGAATGGGATAGAATTACCTCTTCTGACACTTCAAAAGGCATTATTATCCTGGAAATTGCGGTGTCGAAAAATAGTTCAGAATAAGGAATATCAAATAGAACATTTAAAACACAAGAATTTTAAGTAATTTAGTTTAATGAATACAATATACATCGTGTAAAAAATGTGCGAACAGCCTCTGTACAATCATATCAAAATGGACAACATTACTCAATGATTTTCGGAAATCAGAGAACAAGCACATTCTGAAAAAAATAATTATAGTTGAGGAATCTGGCAGTTATTTGTAGCTAATTTGAAATGAAAAGTTTTATTCCTAACGCGCACTTTATTTCATCTTAGACCTAGAATAAGCACATAGCTATTTTCTGCACAAATGCATCTAACATTTTACCTGAGCTCAATTAGTTTTAATTATTTCTTTTGTTTAAAATAAGATCCGCTTAAAAAGAACCCTTACTTCCATTAAATGTTTATCGTCAGCATACATGCAATGTATTTCTAAGAAAATTTTCTCTTCGTGTGCCTTCGGCAATTTGAACTGCCAGCCAGATCGTACTAATTACTTGTATGAAAACATAGTTAAGTCAAACAATCGTGTAATAAAATTCGTAAACATTGTGTAACCAAAGATTAGATAAATAGATAGTGAACGATTTGGCTCCATAATAAGATATCGATTTTGATGAGGAAATATTATTTTAATTGACTTACGTATTATAATAGTGCTTACATACTTTTAATCGAATTTGTTGAAATTATTCGGCTGAAACATTACCAAGGAATTCGAGAAGCATCTAAGTGTATAAAAGCAACTTTATTACTTCAATAAAATATCTTTTTCGTTTTGCAATTAAATAATGTGATTGGACTAGGTAGAATGTCTCATATCTAGACTTACTGTCGCACTCTGTAATTTCTAGTACCTTGGTTTTTCCACGTTTCATATTTACTCGTTAAAAATACGGAGGAAAAGTGCGTTTTATTTTAATAATATCTTGTTTATTTACTTTACCAAGCCTATTTATTAAGCAGTGTATAAATACTATTGTTACGAAATTCTAGATGCTGTAAGATAGCTTCTCCGCAAAGCAGGCTTAGGGTTTGCTAGAAAATGGTAAGGGAAGACAGGGTTGCCATATTTAGCGAGAAATCGCCCATTTGGCGACAAAATTGTCGATATGCTATAGACCCATGGAGAACCTTTTGGAACGAATTCTTCCTGGTATAGCCCAGAATACTCTCGAACACAAGTCGAAAGCTATATAAACCCTGCTGCTACGCGGAGAGGGTCAGTGCGAAATCAGTGCCTTGTCTACCGAGTTGAGAGTTAGTTAGCGTTTCGTCTAACGAGTTGGTAGTCAGTCAGTGAGCGAGTGTCTTGTAGTCTAGTGCTGCCCCCCGGGAGTCGACGCAGAGTACTATACGAAGCTACTGGGCTAGGATCTGTACCTAGGCAGTCTCGGCCACGGGGGTATAAAATTTATGAACTTGGCAGTTCCCGATGGTCCATGGGGTATAAGTCTATACTTGCTCTTCATGGGCCGGGTGGTGTTAGTCCCCTCCACCAGGGTATTGGTAGCCAAATAGCAAACTGGACCATTGAGAGTCTGGTCACTGCTGCCCTTGGTATTCCATGAGAAGCCTAAGGAGAGGGGCATCCCGTGTAGTGCTGGCAGGTAGCCTCAATCAATGGCCAGTTATCGCTCCAAGTTGTCATCGCCCACCCCACCGTGGTCTCGGTCCGGCCGAGACGGTGCTCTTGACTGGTCCGTGTTTAGCGGTGGGTTGGCTAAAAGTTGAGCGTTTAGCAGAGGGAACCTGATAAAATTGTTGGTGTCTCGAGGATGTGGGACCTCGGGCCCAGCAGGTGTGCAAGGTCATCGGTAACGGGTGGCGTTAATCCTCGAGTGTTCTTAATTGAACGGACGGTGGTACAAATTCGTTAGTAGTCTAGTGCTGAGTTGGTCGTCGAGTGGATCGAAAGAGTCTCTTAGTGTATCGCGAGTTTGTGCATCGTCGAGATTTATCTTAGAGTGTGCTGAACTCCGAGAACGACTGAACCAAGTCGGGAGCTGTACTCTAGTGCATCGCGAGTTCTATCCAGGAGTGTCTCAAGAGTACATAAAGTTCCGAGAACGACCGAGCTGAGTCGGGAGTTGTACTCTGGTGCTTTGCCGTGAAGCTGTCTCCACTGTTATAGCCCGATAGCCTGAAGGCTGTGTCGCTGATTGTTTCAGCGTGTTTATAGTAGCTCTTCGACGACTGTAAAAGTGTTTTTGGAGCTGTCTTGAAAAATACTGGCCAATAAAGTGTGTTTGGATACTTCCTCAAGTGTCGTCGGTTTTCACTCCAAATCCGCGAACCCCTTTAACGAACGAAAGAAGAAGAAGTAGAGAAGAAAAACCCAACACTATCAACTACCCCGTGACTATTATAGCTTAAAAATATGTAATGTGGCTTTCAACATGATTAATGGTAATTGACAGACTGGCACTTAGGCGAGTGTTCAGGTAACTAACTGACACAAGAAGAATATGTGGGTTGTGACTTATCTCACTATGAAAGTAACATCAGAACAAGTCCACGAATTTCATGCTGCATTATTAAGACAGTACGACTTCGCTCAGTTCCGCTTCCAATTTTGAAGGAGAACACTCCGGAGAACGGTACCAAGGGTCTCTCTCTCTTTTCCCCACCACCAACCTCTGGATAGAACTTTCGGCTTGCCGCACAGTTTGAGTGCTCCCCCATGCCACACAGACCCTATACATTTACAAACATCAATGTCTTCTCCGGGATTCGAACCCGAGCCCTTCGGTATCGCAGAAACTCCCCTAACCACTATACCGTCTCGACGCCTGCAAGGATGTTTATCACTGCATTGCCTTTGCGAAATGGGGGCCAGAGTACCGCCCCGTCGTTTTCATAATCCGGTGTTTTTGTTCTTCAAAAAAAATCGATGAAGTGGACAGCCTTGGTATGATTCATACGGAACGGGACATTACATAAATCAAATAATGTATATACGAAAAACATAGGGTTATTCAAAAATATCTGGCCCATTTCCATAGCCTGTTTAAATCAGTGATCTCAAATACAGTTGCACGCGGGCCAAAAGCACGATCTGAAAAAAGCTCATGAGAGAGATTTTGTTTTTAATAAAATGAAAGTTTTTTATTATAAGAAAACAAAAAAAGATGTTTTAAAAAGTTTTCAGTTTTGCTTTGTAAATACTTTCAGAACATACGTAAATAGTAGTAATATAATACCGGAAAGGAAAAAATCCAAATTTATACTTATTTTCTATCTGATATCAAATATTTAGTACCTGTAAAACATTTTTGTTAATTACAACTTGTTAGTCAATTCTACTGATAGCTAAATATCAAATTTTCTGACTGATATTTATTTAAAATTGTTCTAACATACCTGATCAATCATTAAATAATCTGATTCAAAACTAAAAATTAACAAATCATGAAAACTTTCTAAGTTTTCAGAGAAAATGCTTCGATTAGGCCAGAACGTAAGACTAAATAATGACAACCTGGTCTGGTTCTGTTATTTATTCAACTTTTCTTCGACTCATAAATAAAAAAATGAATATGTTTGTAAACAATTATAATTGTATCAAATACGGAAATGTAGAATTTCTTGGCACAAAATATTCAGAAACAAGACTTAAATCATGTTTAACAAATCTTTCTTAATCCCTATCAGTACAGCTTCATTATCAGTTCGTAATTCTCTCCTTGTTCTAGTTCTTAATATCTCCCGGCTGCAGCTGAACATTTTCGATGATTTATCATTCATATTATTTATGTTAAAAAAGAGCTGCCGGAATTATTTAAAAGAAAGCAATTAGAAGATAACGGAAAGTCTAACCAATTAGTGTCATTACACTAAAATCTTTAACAAATTACATCATTCCAGAAAACTTGAGCAGCGATGTTTGCCGTACTGTTTTAAGAATACCCCTGAATACTGCAGATTACTAAAAATGTTAATTCCCTTCAAACAGCCACTCACATAATTGCTGTGTTTTTAGAATAATTAAAGAGTGTATCGTGGGACTTTTTTTCCACACCATTCTATATGCTTACTGAACAAAAAGCATAATATATAGAAGACGATTATTAGAGATGATTATTCTGCTTTAGTACAAAAAAGTATTTGATCTGTTTATCAAAATTTAAAACATTTTTGTATTTATGTGTTTATTTTATATGACAAATTTTACAGTATAAAAAATAAAAAGAAATTTTAAATGTAATATCTAGAATTAACTATCACTGAAAGAAATATTTTAAACTGCTTTCGTTCTTGCAGTAACACTTTTGTAAATAAGTTCTGCTGAGCGGCATTAAAAGATTAATAAGTTTAGAATAAAACATTTTTCTTTAAGTATAGCCTTACATCACACACAATTTGAATAAAAATAAAGAACAACTTGTAAGTCACGTAATTTTCAAGTAAATAAAAGTACATAATTCTTTATCTATTTAAAAATCAAACAAAGATATAAAAGAAAGAACAATTACTGACGTTATTATTCTCTTTCGCAGACCGGATTTAAAACTCAGAATGATTAATTTCTTTATATAATTGCTTATTACTTGAATGCTTTTTTGCAATCAAATTAATCCGCAGATTTTCAAATAGTGCATCGCTTTCTTCTTATTGGGGGGATAGCGAACGAAGCTCAGGCGTCATTGTGCTTATTATTTAGGGATAAGACATTCTGAAGCTTAAATATTGCAATCTTGGGCATTCGAATACTCGAATCTTTGTACTTTTTTTGAGATCCGAAGACAACGAATCCTTATTTCAGAAACCGTTAAAACTTATAATTCAAAATTTAGGAAATATTATTTTCTTTTTCAATTCTAAAGCATCTGATTCACCAACATAACTTTATGTCCTTGTTTCAGAATGACACTTTGAAAACGTTCCTTTGCAAGGTGATGTGTATTGCATCTGGCTGAAATATATTGTTACGAGCGAAAGGATTCTTAATACACTGAATGCACACTGAATTGATGATAGCTTGCTCAAATTTATTTTACCTAAAGAACACTTCACATTTTTTTAACCTTCCACAACAATACTCGTACACAGTATCACAGAGTATCACCAGTAATTACGCTAACCTATTAAGAATGTTAAGCACAACGCAATGCAGAGCGCCTCTGAAGAGCGAAGCTCACACGGAGATATCTCAATACACCGAACTCATTGAATTTATTCAATTGATTACGGGATATGGTCGTTTTCCGTTTTATTTGCAGAGATTTGGTACACAGGAAAATCAGAATTGTCTTTTTTTGCAAAGCATTGGAGGATAATAAACAATTTTTGTGTGGATGTGGTGTAACTCAGCGGTTCTCAACCGGTAGTACGTATGCCACTGGTGCTATGCAAGAGTAAAATAGGTGGCATGCAAAGGAACAAAGTATTTTTAACTGTTAAATTCAAAAATTAAATACCCCAACATCTTGTTAAATTCTTTTCTATAACACTCTTAAAATTACGCAATCTCAGCTTTGTTCAAGGACTTAAGCAAAATTTTTTCCCAAATATTTCTTTTAGCAACAGATATAACAAAATTTGTCATAAATGATGTTTTAAAAGGAGTAATAAAAATGAATGTTGTATTTAATAAGAAATAAAAATAAGATCCTATTGTATTTTTACAGGATCTTATTTTTCTTTCTTTCTTACTATTTTATTAATTCTTTTAGAGTTGATCGGTTGATTAAAATGGCTACACTTTAATGTTACCACCATTTTCGGGATCATAACGCTTTGTTTTCAATTAGAAGCATTTTTACATCAATTTTCTTTTTCTAACAGCAGTAGTTTGTTATGTTGTTACTTCGTATTCCTTACTTGTATTCCCTACGCTATTTGAGAAAATCGTCATTTGTTTTTGAAGGCCAATCATATACTGTGCATTTAAATATTTGTGAAAAAAGGCCATGAAACAAACCTAGATTTTCAAAACGGAAAAATGGCTATGATTGACTAAGGGAAAACTGATGATTCACAGGCGATGGATCTAGAACAATCTACTGGCACTAAGACTATTGAAAAGGAAAGAAAAATTGTTTATAGAAAATATAATGAAAGTTATTTTATTCTTTGAGTTTTCTTGGAATTGATATAAAATGGACTCTCAGCCTCAATGTGTTGTTTGCGGTGAACTCCAATTAAAGTATGAAACCATCGTTTCTTAAAAGACATTTTGAAGGTAATTATGCCAATTTAAAGGATAAATCTGAGAAATATTTTAAGCGGAAGTATTTCTCAGATTCATTCTCAGCCGAGTTCGAAAATAGTAAACAAGTAATAAAAGGTTTTGTTACTTCAAGTGAAAACGTGTGCAAGATAGTTACCTAGTAAGCTTAGAATTTCCAAGATTGGGCAGGCTCACACTATAGAAGAAAAGCTTACATTAATAGCAGGCTAAAGATATCGTTTTAGCATTATAAAATACAACAGCGGCTAATAATTACAATATTCTGCTATGAAATGGTATAGTAAGTCGACAAATTCATGAATTGGAAAATTTCATAAAAGAGAGGCTTATTTAAAAAATAAAACACCGTGAATATTTTGCATTGTAATTGGATGAAAATATTGGCATAACGATTATTAATTTACATACCTTTCGAAGAATATAAACGAATAGCTGAAGAGCATTTATTTTGTGAATGTTTTCATGTTAGAGCAACTGCAAATTAAATTTTCTAAGTGATTGACAATTTTATGTCTGAAAATGATATTCCTTGGAATAACTGCATTGTTGTATGAAGTGATGGAGCTTGGTCTTTAACAGGAAATCAGTCCGGTGTTATTTCCCAAATAAAAAAAGTAGCACCTGAAACTAAATTTACTCACTACTCCATTCATCTTGAAGTTTGAGTAGCCAAAACAATCCCTGGAAATATGAAAATCGTTTTGAATCAAACTGTGAAAATTGTTAATTTTATTAAAAGCCGAGCTTCAAGAATATTTACGATTTTATATCAAGAGATTGGCAGCGTACATGAAACGGTTTTGTTACATTCCGAAGAAAGATGATTATCCAGAGGCAAAGTTTTAAATCATCTTCTTGAACTTCGATCAGAAATTCAAATTTTCCTCTGTGATTAAATACTTTAATTGCAAAAAAAATACTTATTTATAGAATTATGGATGACGCGTTTAGCATATTTAGCTGATATTTATAGAAAGTTAAATGAAATAAATTTATGATTACAAGGACAAAATGTTGATTTGTTTACCATTAGAAATAAAATAAATGCAATTGTAAAAAAAACTCGAGCTAATACACAGATAATAATAATATTTAAAGTTTTTAATCACTTTTAGAAAGTTTTCTAACAGAAAATAATTTGAAAATAAAAAAAGAACTATCATCCGACATTAAAAATTATTGTTTTCATTGATAAATAATTTCAAAATGTACTGTCCCAGGATTATGAAAAAGAAAATTCGATTAAAAATCCATTTTGTTCTGTTCAAAGGTAAATGAATTTTTTCTTCGTGAAGAAAAAGAACGATTGATAGAAATTTCCTGTGATCGAACCCTGACTGAAGATTTCAAAAATAACACGTTTTCATGTCTTCTGCTTCCAAAAAATCCTAATGTCTCTACAGTGGCACCCGAACTTAAAAAAAGGGGGGGAAGGAGATGGATGATGATTCTCCACCACCAGGTTTTGGCGATTGAATCTCCTAATCCTCAGTCGCCCTTTAAAAGGTAAAGTATATAAGGTATTTCTTCCGCCTTTTTAGCATGCCTTTGTGGTGTAGTTGTTAGCACGCTCGGCGCGTATTTCGAGAGGTCCGTGGTTCGAGTTCCGGCGATCGCATTTCTCATTTTTCATCTATCGTACTTTGAAATACAAGTCTCTACAAAGCTATTAAATTTAAAAACAAATTGCACAACCTATTTGTGTGAGCAAGGATTTTCTTCCATGTCATATTTAAAAAATAAATACAGAACAAAATTAAAAGTGGATCCTAATTTAAGATTAAAACTAAGTGAAATAAGTTAAGACATAACGGATGTCTGTTAAACAGGCCCAAATTTCGCACTAAAATTTAGAATTAAAGTGTTATAACTTAAATCAAAATCTTAAAAAAAAATGAAAATAGTCATCAATATTTAACCTAATATTTTTTATGTGTGCGCGTTTAATACAAATAGCCAATAGTTTGTTCAAATGGCAAAACATTTTTTTAAAATATTTCTATTCAGAAATTTTAAAATAATCATTGTAAAATGTAGTGGTTGTACCGAAGTCTTACAATTTTTGTTTATATTGTTGCGAAAAATTCGGCGGTTGCGCCTGTATGTAAGCTTTCCGGCATAGCATTAGGATTGCCATAAAATAGTGTATGGTAGGGTTGCCAGATTGGCGACTTAATCGCCCATTTGGCGACCAAATCGGCGATATCCCATGATCCCATCGGGAAGCTTCTAGAATAACTTCCTGTCGAGATATTTCTCGAAACCTGTGGAACCTAAGGAAAAGCTATATAAACCCTTGCGTTTCTGAGAGCCAGGAGTGTGATTAGTTGTGAGAATTGTGAGAATAGCTGCTTACTGTGAGTGCTAAGCTACGCGAGAGTTTTGTGAACGGAAAGCGATCGAGATAGTGCTTTGCCGTGAAGCTACCTTTACAGTATAGCTTGACAGTGTATTGGTGATTGTTCCACGGTGTTTATTATAAGTTTAGTGTTGCCGTGAAGCTACCTTTACAGTTACAGCCTGAAGCTGTGTTGCTGATTGTTTCAGCGTATTTATTCTAGATTTTCGACGCTTTTAAAGGTAATTTTGGAACTGTGCTGTAAATAGTGATTCTTGTAAATAAATTGTGCTTTTTATTGTTCTGCATCGTGTTTTCATCGGATACTCTCAAATCCACGAACCCGTATAACGCAACAATTTGGTACGTATTAGTCAAAAGGTTGAGAACAGCTGGTCTAACGTTTTCTTCCATCAAGATTTTAGGATCATATTACGGAAGATTTATACGATAGGAAAAATTATAAGCCTGCTCGAGAGAACATGCAAATTATTTATTCAAATAGAGAAAGAATAGGAAGTGTGGCTTGAGTTCAACTTTTGACTGCTTGCGTTTTTTTGTCTTATACTGCTTTTACTTGATGTCGTTCTAACCCCTTATTTATTTTGTTTTTACGTGATGTCATAGTACTCCCTTATTTACTTGTTAGTTTTATTTTGTCTCGTAATGTGACGTCTTATTGTTTTTTATAGCTTTGTAATCTTGATTTGCTATTGTATTTTTGTGTTATATGGTTTGTTTGTTTTTGGTGCGTAGTGTAATGTGGGTGCGTTGCGTAGTGTAATGTTTGTGTGATCATAAGACGAGCTTCGTTCGTCAGACGGGCCGGACTGCGTCATAGATAAACAACACCGAACTCAGGCTGAGGTAAACAAGAGCTGAGAGCAGATGCTCGCTCCTGTCTTATATAGTTTTCACACGGACACTGAAAATTCTGTGGTACCCTCCAGTTCTCGAAATTACTGGAAGGTATATGTGGACCGGTTACAGTTACATATCTAGATTGATTACATTCATTCGATCACAACACTAGTTATAGTTACACATGGACCTGACTAATCGTCAAACGGACGCCAAATTTGGAGATTTTTTTGCGATTTCTCAGCAAATTTGCCGACAAAAATTACTCGCCAAAACCGTCGCCAACTTGGCGATGTCTCCCCAATTTAGCCAGATAGCCATTTCCTCAATGATAAATAGACTTTCCCCTTGTTATTTGTTAATTTTCTATCAGAGCATCATCTGTTTCAAGCATTCCATGATACATTATACAAAAAATACTATAGTCTCACATGTAATTTCACTAAAATTATTTATATATGTACAAAATTTGTAGCAGTATATTGTTACTAGGTAAGACATTACCGCTAAGCCTTTTTGCGAAGACTAACGGAATTTTTAAATAATCGGTGGTCTAGCTTTCCTCGAAAGAAAGTGTCGAATCATCTGATCATTGTCGACATAGATAACCTTCACCCTAACATGCGCCATTTTTATTGCTGTATATACTTGCCCGTGTGCATCAAATTAAAATTTGACTATTCATGTTCCTTGTCGCTATTATAGATATTCTATGGGCCACACTTCTGTGCTTCGACACGTAATATTGTCCAAGAAAACGAATTACAATATTGATGGCCAGGCTTTCAGATTCACTAGACCCCATTCCTCGCGACATTTATTTCTTTGCGGTGATATGTTAAATATATAATTGTTACGAATTTTGTATATATGTAAATAATTTTAATGAAATTATATTTAAATCGTAGTACCTCTGGCGTAATGTAACATAAAAGGCCTCAAAGTTCGAAGCCTCGGCGGAAAAACAAGGTTACAGGGGTTAAGTCAATTTAACATTGACGTCAATGGTTATTGCTCCAAATTGGCGAGACAGCAACAAGCTGCCGGTGGTTTTGGAGACTCATTTTTGTCACCAAATTTGGCGAGAAATCTCGCAATGTGTGCACACATTTTGGTCCGATCCTCATGTAACTGCAACTAAAATTATGTACACCTTCCAGCAATTTAGAGATACTGAAGGTACTTGAGATTCCTGGGCGGTCGGGGGGGGGCTAACTAAATAAGACCGGACAGAGTATAAGTTTGAGTTTAGCTCAGGATTGAGAGTTCACTGTACGAGTCTTATGCATTTATGGCTTTTTTTATTGCTTTGTCTTTAACGTTCTTAGTAGTTTGAAGTCATACTACTGATTTTCGTACTGAGGAAAGCTGTACGTGTTCTTTTGTAAAACGTTGAAGAACGGTAAAGTGTTCTTTTAGGAAAATAAGTTTTGTCTATCTATCATGGGTTCTGTGGGCATTCAACCAATTACGAATCTGTACGCACGTAATTTGACGTATCAGAAGTAAATATCTGCCAATTGAATGGTTTACTGTAAACATTTGCAACACGATGATTCTTTTTGATTTACTACATTTACTTATCTGAGATAGTGATATTTTTATCACAGCTGTCATTCTGGACTAGCACGCTGCGGACAAAAGACCGTATCGGACCTTTATTATCGCAACCATCGGTAGCAGACTGAAATTTGCAATTACAAAAAAAAAGTTTTAAATGCTGCAAATATTCATTTTTCAGCATTTTGGATTTTGAAGACGATCAGTTTTGTAAAAATTACAAAAATCTAACTTTCTATATGTTCGTCCGCTTCCTACAATTATGCTAAGAAAAATTTATACAGACTGTGTAATGTTTATCCTAAGTTTATAACAGTTACGTTAAGTTATTACATTTTCCTATCCCTTCCAGCTTCAGCTTACAATTCCTTACCAGAATGTATTTTCAGAAACGCGTTTAATGCGAATGAGTAGCATTTAAGTCGATGCTTCACCGACTTCCTTGGAGAGCAAGAGTTTCTCATTAGCGCGCGTTTGCCTTTGGGCTACGTCTCTCTCTAAAGCTGTCACTACCCTCGGCCGTACTTCAGGCCCTTGATAGCTTCGCCTACTTAATTAAGATTTAATGGCCAACTACTTAGAATCCTAACAGCTTCGGCTATATCTTTTTAGTTAAGTTTTAATTCTAATTAATTTGAGTTCAAGCTCAAGTGGAGGCTTTGCTGTACGCTCTGTGATAGGAGCCGACTGTGTTTATTCTTATTTTGAGAAATAAAAGGTAATTAACTCTTCTTGAGTCTTACGTCTCTGTTTACACACTGAAGCGATTATTCGCTTATCGGTGTAAAAGGTTTCCTATATTTAAATGTTTAACAAAAGGGTGGAACCCTACAACTGTAAAATATAAAAAGAAACAGACCATAAAAAAATAAGAAAGAAATAAACCATAAAAAGAAACAGAGAAAATGTGAAAGGATTCAGATTTTAACGTCGCACCAGAGGATTTGTTAAGGAACTTATGCTGTTACTGAGGGTATTGCAGGTTATATAGTTGGACCGCCTCATCCGCGACCATAAGCGCAAACACGCATGCGCCATTCGAACCGAATTATTCTCAAAATAGGGTGGAAGGATGGAGACTTCCTTTCCCTCCATTCTGTATTTCCGGAGAAGAGAAGACTTTCACGTGACCTTTCACGTCGCAGCAAGCAAAAACGCCCTTTCCGGAAGATTCCATATGCTTTGGCAGAATGCCAACCAGGGTTGCGTTTGAGACGGTCAAACTATACCAATCTGTTCTTGGACTCGCTCTTGGAATGTGTTCTTGGACCCATGTTTAAACAAATGTAAAAATGCCTGAAAAAATAGGCGTTAATAACGAAATAAAAAGTCTAACCTGGACATGAATTTTTTTTTACTGAACAATATTTAGAAATAACTTAAAGAATTAAAATAAGTAGGAATCTTAAAAGAACATGCATGCTTTTAAATATCCAAATTCGACAACCAAAGTTACTGGACTTGAAGGTACATTTTCGGAAGGCTTGACTGCGGAAATCCTCAAGAAAATGCGGTATTAATATTCCCAGGATATGAAATTGACAAAGTCCTTAAAACGTCTGAAAATGAACATCCTCAGAACATCTTCCCATATCCAGGGATATAACAACTTAAACCAAGATATGCTCCTATTAAATTACTGTGTCCTTAGTTATATCCATGCCCTCATTGCTCTATCCATTGCTTTCGGTGTTATAAGGATGTCGCTTCTCCTTATTTTGCAAAATATTTTTGCTTCTGAAGAAAAAGGAAAGACCTATGTTTGATCGTCATCGAATTCGATAGAGTTTTGTTCATAATCAGTGCCAAATTAAGCCTGTTATTTCGCCTAATTTTAAATAATATTCATAAAATACTTTTATAACTATTTTCTACATTTTACCTAATTTTCAGTATTCAGTGTTCATTTTTTTATCATTTGTTTATTTTTCTTCTCTGTTCCTGATAACATTCCACAGCTCTTCGGCACTTGTAAGTTTTTAAATTAAGCTCTGTTGAAATAATTTTTCTTCTCATGACAGTAAAGAATGTAAATAAATAAGTTAAACAACAACTGAATGCAACTGAATGTTTAACTAAATAAATTAGTTAGGCCATTTTTTTGTCTAATAACTTCTAGATAAGTGCCTAGCTAAAAATATAATTTACGAAATATAAATCCAATAACCGTGTTTTTTCATTAGGTCTCCGACGATATTTTATCAAATTTATGCGTATGAATTCTTAAAAAACCTAGCCTTTTAAGGTATCTTCCATCGAATGCTCAAAATGAAAGAATACGCTTTCAAAAGAAGACAGAAATTCTTCCGGCTTTACAATATTTCCATTATTTATACAACAAAAGATTCGAAGCCACTGCCTAGTATTTATTATCATAAAATGGATTCAACAATAGAAAGAATACAAACCTAAAATAAAGAATGCTCAGCTTGGTGAAACTAAACTATTCATTTGTTTTTTACTTGAAACCGAAACTTTGAAAGCGAAGAAATATTGTGTATAAAGAAAGCTAAATTATCCTTCTTCGCTCCTTTCGATCCATCAGCATCTGCCTGAACGGGATCCATTTTGAATGCTGTTGCAGGGAAGAAACAATCAATAGCTCAAGCTTCAATAGTTTCCAAAATATGTTTACAAAGAGGCAGAGGAAAATTCAACCGGGTAAAAGTTACAAAAGAAATGCAAATGTTGCGTGAATAATAATTGCAGATTATATCATATAATAATGGATGAAACATCAATCGCTATTCGGAGGATAAATTGTGATGGCTGTTGCTGTATAAAGATGATTCTAAATAGTGAGTTTAAAGAAAAGTACGCGAACAAACAGGCTTACAATCGCTAAACAAAAAGGTTATTCTTCGTCCCCCGAATTTCAGGGAATTCGAAATTTTGCAACTGAATTTTCGATGATAATAAAATGCGATAGTAGCCAAGCTAATATTGGTACATTTTTACTTCCTTGTATGAAGTAAAGGAAGTATTGTTATTGCGAAACATTTCGGGTATCATATTTCAACGAAAATATCCATTTCAACCGCTCTCGAAACCATCTGAACAATGTTTTTACCTGACATCTCTACGTACGGATATAACAAAGAACTCCTTTTTTCCAAAATGTTTTGTATAGTGGGTTTAAAACGTATTCAGAAGAGAAATTTTCTTGACGTTTCTGCATATGTACGTACGTAAGCCGTACGTTTGTGCTTCCGACTGCATTGATGTCGGCAGCACAAAACATATATATATATTATATGTATATGTATATATATATTCTGTTACTCGGCT
>KK115885.1:0-18394 GCA_000611955.2 Stegodyphus mimosarum | reverse complement strand
AAAACATAACTTGTCAAATGCCCCAGAAGAAAAGGTGGGGAAATTCTTTTCGCGTTTTGAAGGCCCTTTCATAATTGAAAAAGTCACACAGGCAGTGGTTATATTAAAAAGAAATGATGGACAAACAATCACGGCAAATGTGGATCAGGTAAAGCCATTTTATAATCGCAACAAAATGGCTGTATTTAAAGATTTTTTTCAGGATCCGAGGCAATCGATTAGCCAGGAAGATGTACTTCAGCGAAAACAGCAGGAACCAGCTACAACGGCATCGAAAAGTCAGAAAAAGAAAGCTCCCCCTCAACAAAGTAGGAGTAAGAACCAAAAATGTGGATTCAAAAGAAAGTCTCACGATGCAGGTGAGCAGACCTACGAACGGACCTACGAGCAAACCAAGAGACGAAAGCAGAATGGGCAAGGGAAGTCCAAAGTAGCCAAGAGAACTGCGGAAACATCGGACAGGTGCCTGAGAAGCAAGCAGCCTCGATTCCAGCCTGAGAATCAACGTCCCGAATACAGCAGGAACCAGGAGCAGCAACGAACAAGGGCTCAGGAGCGAAGAGCCCAGTCCACCAAACGCCCAGCAGAGCAAACTCCTCCTCAGCGCAAATACGCTAGGATACAACGACGGAATTGTAAAAGGAAAAGAGATGAACAAGCTTTCAATCACCAACAACCAAAGTCAAGGATACTGAACCAAGCTGCAACATACTCAACTTTCAAGGATTGGGCCAAGAAAAGGATGGATGACCACAACAAGATAAGCAGAATTTCTTATTCAAAAGTTTACTTAATTTTCGAGTGTACTGCAAGTTGCAGGGTCGATTTTACCTCAAGCGAGGTTGAGCTTACGCCAAGTGGGCGATAAGTACTCATCTTGAAAGGAAAATGTTTTTGTTTAAAAAATTGTAATTCTTCAAAGACTTAAAATTACTTAATGTTTGCAAAGTAAATTCATAAGCATTGTAAATAGATTAATTTTGTAAAAGCAATGAATTGCTGAAAAAAAAATGTTAAATAAATGATTTTGTTTTTTTCAAAACAAGACAAATTTAATTATAAATATACTGAAGAACACGATTTAGTCTATGGACTATTATTTCAGTGTAATGGAATATTTCAGGAAAGTACCTTGAGAAAGGAATAGGAAGCACTTGCTGTAAGCTTAGAAATTTATCCTACATTTGTATTTCATGATTGCTATGAAATTGTCAAAGTGTTATAAAATGTAACAAATAATATTATGCTAGCAATGCACGTTAAGTGCAATATCAATGCGAATTATATATGCAAACGACGAATTGTATGCATGAAAAGTTAAAGTTGAATAATTTTAGAAGGCAAGTGTTAAATAGGTTCTCCACCAAATACACTTAAAGTGTTAGACATAAAGCTAGTGAGAACCTCGGGTTTAGCTGGTTATAGGGCGTCTTTTGAGGTCTCGTATGCCAAGTTCTAACTAATGTTAGTCGATCGTAGGTGGAAGATTTGAACACCCCCGAACACAGAAAACCCGCAATGGCGGTTTGCTTTGCATCCAACACCGGTGAGAGAGCATTGGGGGAAGAATTTAATTGTGCTTGAATGATAATGTGTGTGTGCGAATTTACACGGGTAAGAATAAAGAATTGTACCTAGAAATTACTGTTAGTATGTTGTACTAAAATTCCTGTCCTTCCAGATTTTGCTGGAAGGAGTAAGATTTATGAAAGAAAAATGTTGAAGATTGTTGTTCAAGCAAATTTCGTCTGTAAAAAAAAAGTTTTCACAAACAGATATTGCCTTGTAAGAGTTGGCCTAAGTTTAGAAGAGTGAAATTTTGACTATTTGTTTAGAATTGCGAGTTTCAACATGGTCCGTTTGGACCACAGTAGTTTAATTCAATTTCGCAATTCTGGCGGGAAGTATGTAAGGTTTTAGTTAAACTAACCAAGTTTTATTTTAATTTAAATCTTTCTATCTCTTCTCTGTTTCAACTTCCCGTCAGAAGAAGCGCGAGTTTTCAGCTTATGCTAATTTGAAGTAGAGCCAAGTACTATTTAAAGCAGAGTTAGAAACCTCTTAGTGTGAGAGAGCTTTTAGTCTCAGATCGCGGTCATTCTGCTCGACGTTCGCCTGACCAGCTAGCAGCTAAAATTATAAGCCATAGTGCTTACTACGTGATTGCATATTGAAATAAATTGAAGTGCGCTAGTATTAGTATTTCTTGCTACGCACCATTTAGTTAGAGGCCAAACTCCGCGATTTGCTCTGAGAGCAAAGTTTAATTAAATTTCTATTTAGGTTTAGTATAAATTTATTTGATTGTTAAGTTAGGCCCAAGTGTGGTCTTTTACTTTCTGTATCCCTCCCGAGTTGGGAAGTGTGTAAATAATAGTGATTTAATAAAAGAGGATTTTAAATCCCTTTCAAGTGCAGTTATTCTCCAGCACAGTCTCTACACCAGAACAAAGCGCTTTTTTTTCAGCTTTCGCTTTTTTTCAGCTCCCTGTTCCAGTTCAGGACTTGAGGCTAAGGACCCTAGAAAGTACTTCACTATGTTCGCTAAACACATGCACAGAACACTCAGTCCTGACACTTTACCTATAGCAAACTGACACTTTCTTTCGGTTCATTTTATACATGTGCTAATTTTTATAGTTCCATAATTGTCTGGTAATTTCTTTTTATGTTATTTGATATCTTATTATGTGCTGTATATTGTGGGTACGTTTCATAAAATTCTACATGTAACGTTTTTAGTAATCGGGATTTTTGTGATTTTTCCTTAATTTATGATAACCACTGTATTTTCGCATATCAAGGAAGGATGAGCTAGGCTGTTGCTGTTCTTGCATGGGTCAAGTGTAATTTTACAGAATAGGGTTAAATGGAATTTTGAGAAACAGCGAAAACATCGATTGTCTCTTTTTAATGTATTTTTTCTCTCCGCAACACTTCCAAATTCACAAAAATTCATGTTCTTTGCTATTACAAAGTATGCAGTTTCTTTTTACATTTGTAGTATAACTAGCAGTTGATATATTCCGATTAGTATTAAGCTTTTTATTTTCAAATTTTCTAGAATCACTTTTATATTCATTACCAAAATTATGGTAATTTTCTGTTTTGCTACTAAATAAATATATCCTTTCCCTAGACAGTATCTCTTTGTCTAGAAAGGTAAATAAATCCTTAAAATTCCAATCACTATCTGGGTATGTTCTATTGAATTCTAAAACAAGTTCTTTCGGAATTCTTTCTAACAAAAGGAGAGTCAATAAAGTGCTGAAAGATTTTGTTTTAACTCCTAACGACTCTAAACTTCTAATTTTAGTATCAGATTTATCAAAAAATCTCCTCAAACCAACTAAATCGTTTATACTTCTAACAGGAATTTTAAGTAAGTCGTTCAAATGTGTCTGTATAAGAGTATTCTTGTTACCAAATCTACCTTTTAATATATCCAAAGCATCATCATAATTTTCTTCTGTTAACGCGAAACCACTTATACAATTATATGCCGTACCACCTAACCTTCAATAATTAAATTTGTCTATTTTTTGTAAGATTACAGTTATTACGAATAGCGCTTTTAAACTGGTTATAAAATTCTAACCAAGAATCAGGATCACCATAATATTTATTGATTATCAATTTAGGAAGTTTAACAGTTCTGGACGTCTATTCTACGCTCCAAGAGTCGGCAGCAGTTTGTGGCCCGCCAGATGTCACTGCTAGTGAAAAACAGGTCCAATAGACATCCCATATTCTATGAGCACGTAAGTCGTCTAAACGCGGGGAAAAGTGTTGCCCCGTCTCCAATCAGGCTTGTGCAGTTGACGTAAGTAGGCCTAAGTAAGACAATGGCTTTGTATGTGTTTTCGCCGCTAATTTTTTCGTATTTAAACGAAGAATACGGTAGTAGATCACTAAATCGGCGAATTTATAGAAAATATATTGATGCTTTTGCTCTGCTCTGCCAGAAGATGTTTTCATCGCACATTTCAGATTGCCAAAATTTATAGTTATTTTAATTTGAGATGAACTGAGAGAGTATTTGGAGCCACATGCGGAAAACAAGAACGCAATTTCTACTGAGAGAAAGGTTATTTATATTTTTCCTCAAATTATAGATATATGTTGCAATTATATACTTTAAAAATGTAGAAGATAATAAATATTTATCTAACACATAATCTTTCTTCAGTTAATAATAATATAGACATCCGAGAAATGTCTACTCTATTAATGTTAAGAAAGAATTAAGTTTATTTTAAAATATAACAATCGAATACCTTACGAACAATATTATGAACACAATAAGGAATGTCATTCATTTTTACGCGAAATTCACACTATTGTAAAATAAAAATGGAAAAAAAATATAATATTAATTAAAAAAAATTTTTTAGTCCAAATGTCTTAGCCCAGAAGAGGTATTAACTTCGTTTTAGCATTTTGTGGCATTTCACTATAAATGGCATTTCACTTTTTAAATTATTGCCACCAAATATTATCGCATTGTATTATATTAAAAAAATTAAATAATGAAGAATCTGCAAAAATGTATGAATTTTCCTCGCATTGTGATAAAACAATGGTACCTAGAACATCAAATTTCGAATAACATATTCTTCTACCTGAATATAGGCGTCTGGAAGCCCAAATTTGGAAGTGAGAATTTGTTTTACGATTTATTTCATATTTTGTAAGACATTTATGAGTTTTTGATTAAGAAACTTAACGATTTCAAATAGAGCAATGGCAACACTGTGTAGCATTCCTTATTTTAACTAACCAAGTTATTTTTAATTTAAACTTTCCTATCGATATCTCGAAGTTTCAGTTGCTTCCCAAATTTAGGGCGAGCGAGATATTTATGCAAATCGCAGATATCTGATAGCAGTTTAAAAGGCAGGAGTTAACGAGAAAACCAGACACAGTCTTCGATTTATCGCCGTAAGGCTGGGCGCGCAAATATTTCCTCTGTCTAGTGAAAGTTCGCCTTCATAGGCAATTGCATTTACTAGTCCTTACTCATGAAATTCGCATTATTGCATTTCACTGAGAGTTAGGCTTATCTCGCCGTCCTACTTAAAGTTAAACTTAGGTAATTGAATTGTTAACACGCTTTATTTCATATTATTTTAGTTCAGCCCAAGTAGTGGCTTACTCTCAAGTCGGAGAGTTGTAATTATTTGAAATAAAGAGTCCTTTAAAACCTCCTTCTGACTTGCAGTTCTTCAACACTAAAGGACATAGGCTAGATTTGCTCACTGTCCTCTACATAGGGTTTCACAGCGAATATTTAGCAAGAAGATTAAGAGATTACAGTTGAAACCAGGGATCCCGAATTCGGAAATATTTATAATTATTTAAAAGACCCAGATAACTTCCAGCATATAGACATTAATGCAATAAGAAGCAGAGCACAGAACTATGAAATCATTGACGGTCTCTTATTTTATACTAAAGTTACGAATCAAAATAGTGATTACAGACCAGTCATCCCGGCCAAATTAATTTTAAGTATCTTGCAAGAGCTCCACGATTCGCCTGTCTCGGGCCATTTCGGAATAAGAAAAACTATACGAGTACACGAGGCGGTATATTTTCCGCAATAACAAAAGATAGTTAAAAATTACTGCCAGACTTGTCACACGTGTCAGATAAATAATGACGTAAATTTCCGGCCGGCCGAGTTAGTAACTAGTATTAAGTCTAGGTTTTCCAATGAAATAATTGGTATTGAACTTTTAGGCCCCTACCCACATAGTCATGTAAATAAGGCACGATTTTTATTAGTCATTGTGGATCATTTCAGTAATTGGGTTGAGTTGATACCACTTAAGCCGGCTTCAGCAAAAGTCGTTGCAGATTCGTTTTTGAACAAATATATTTTAAGATATGGATGTCCAGCGAGGGTAATTAGCGATAATGGTCCCCAGTTTGTAAGCAGTACATTTAAAATGATGTGTGACAAGTTGGGCATTAATCATATGAAAATGGTACCCTACCGCCCACGATCAAATATAGCGGAACGGGTAAATAAGATTATTATAAAATTGATTCGAAATTATGTGCAAAAGCACCATTCTAACTGGGATGACTGCGTTGAAGAATTTGCATTCGCCCTCAGAACGGCTAAGCACGAGACCATGAAGAAATCCCCCGCCGAATTATTTTTGGGCAGGAAGATAATGACCCCCTTAGACAAATTATTTTATGTGAAAGGTAGAGCGCCGGAATTTCAAATTGGTGAAATAGAAAAAATGTTAAAAGAAGCAGAAAAGTGCTCTCGGGAAGCGCAAAAGAGACAGAAGCAATATTATGATAAAAAAAGGCGTATCGTAGAATATAAAGTGGGGGAGGAGGTGTTGAAACAGACACATGCACTTTCGTGCGCAGCAAAAGATTCGGTCGCAAGATTTTGCCCAAGATGGCATGGACCTTTTGAAATAACGAGAATAGTGGAATGCCGTACATATTTAAAGAATGAGAAGGGCGAAGAGACTGTGGCAAATTTCGACCAAATCAAACATTACTATCGAAGAGCTAATAATAATATCTTGAAAGACTTATTACAGGGTCCAGCCTCACAGAATTTTTCTAAAATTCAAGAGCCCCAACCAGGTCCCTCAACAACAAAAGAACCCGGTTTGAAAGGAGGTTACCAGAAGAGAGGAAGTCGCAGCCAAAGAAAAGACTACTCCAGAAAAAAAACGGAAAAACGCTAAGCAGTAGTCTCAGCGACCAAAGCGATTGAGGAAGAAACCTCCAGATGAAGGTACTACGAAAGTTCCACCACTACGGAGGGAACCGAACATCGAGAAGCGAGCTGTTGAAGGTGCCAATCCACAACGAAGGAGCCTACGAGTGCAGGAGCAGGAACGAGCCATTCTGGAGAGGGAGCGGGGGTTTCCGCAAAAACGGAAGGCGCCACCCACCATTTGTCCTCACAAGGTATTTCTGGAGGAAAGGAGATCGACCAAACGAAAGGCAGCCCCAGAGTTTCAATCGAGGAGCAGCAGACAACGAATTGCCCAAGCTACATTGCATCCAACCTTCCAGGAATGGACAAACAAACGCCTAACAGACTGGCAGAAAGATAAGTAGATTCCTTATTTTCTTTTTAAATTCACACAGTTATGTTTCTGATTTAAGTGCAAGTTGCAGATTTAAAAGGGAAGTTACCTTATGTTTCTGATTTAAGTGCAAGTTGCAGATTTAAAAGGGAAGTTACCCGAGTCAAAGGCCGGTTGCCGAAAGCGTAAAGGACACGCTTGAAGGAACAAGTTAAACATGCAGCGGAAGGAATTCGAGAGTTCAGTTGAAAAACTGTGAGACTTCGTGAAATGTTCTTTGTAATCCAGAACATGGGATTCATTGATTTTAGTCAAAAGACTCTCTGTAAATAGGAAATTGAATTGTGTTAATTAAAAGCAACTAGTATGTAAGTTGTATAGCAAAACTGTTGTATTGTATTTCTATGTATAAATAATGAATGTATTTAATGTAAAACTGTTTTCTATGTAACGCATGATTGTATGTAGTAAATTGTAAGCCTTAAGCACTGATTGTGAATATTGAATACTTTGGAAAAGCGTAAAGGATTTGCAAGTTAAAATTAAAATGTAATGTAAAAGCGTAAAGCGCGCTAAATTAGAAATTGAATGTATAATTGTTACTTAACGCGATGAGCATTTAAAGAAAATTTGAAATGAAGATTGAAAGAATGAATTATATGTATGAAATGCAATGGAAAATGTTTGAATGTTGTATGTAGTGTTCTCTGGTTTCACACAAAAGTTTAAAGTTCATTTTATGTTAGAACCTCAGGGCATTTTAGATTTGTTTTAGGGGAGATTTCAGATTTGTTTTAGGTCTTGAAAGTCGAAGAATTAACCCCAATAGAATTGAAGTCAGGTGGTAGTTGTGCACACTTGACAAAGTAAAACTGCGTGTTCTTCACAAACACCACATATGGCCAGAGAGCAAGGGGGAAGTTTTAAAAGTGAATAAGTGTGGAATAAATGTTTTTGTGAAAAGCGCTAATAAAAATTAAGAAGCGCGAGTACCTAAAGCGCGAATAAAAGTCATTACGGAAATCATCAGAGGAAGGAAATGTACTTTTCAGGTGAAATGTACTTATGATATGCAATTTAGTAAGACTTATTTCCTTCCAGATTGGAAGGAACCAGACTATTGTCATTCAAGCCAAATTCCTGATGGATCTTTTTGATGTCAAGAAGAAAAATGATGTAAAGATTATTCTATGTTAAAATATCTAAGACACAAACAGAGATTTAAACTAAATTTAAAACTTACAATTGTAAAGGACGGTGAATAGGAAGAAAAATTTAGATTTAGAATTTAGCATCTTTACTAAAAGCCGATTTTAGGCTAATTAGTTTCAGACTACTAAATTCTGGGAGCAACAATGTAGCATTCATTATTTTAACTAACCAAGTTATTTTTAGTTTAAACTTTCCTACCGATATCTCGAAGTTTCAGTTGCTTCCCGAATTTAGCGCGAGCGAGATATTTATGCAAATCGCAGATATCTGATAGCAGTTTAAAAGGCAGGAGTTAATGAGAAAACCAGACAGAGTCTTGGATTTATCGCCGTAAGGCGCCGCGAATATTTCATCTGTCTAGTGAAAGTTCGCCTTCATAGGCAATTGCATTTACTAGTTCTTACTCATGAAATTCGCATTATTGCATTTCACTGAGAGTTAGGCTTCCCTCGCCGTCCTACTTAAAGTTAAACTTAGGTAATTGAATTGTTAACACGCTTTATTTCATATTATTTTAGTTCAGCCCAAGTAGTGGCTTACTCTCAAGTCGGAGAGTTGTAATTATTTGAATTAAAGGGTCCTTTAAACCCTCCTTCTGTCTTGCAGTTCTTCAACACTAAAGGACATAGCCTAGATTTGCTCACTGTCCTCTACATAGGGTTTCACAGCGAATGTTTAGCAAGAAGATTAAGAGATTACAGTTGAAACCCTACAAATGTTCGAAAAAGAGTAAAAAAACATTTTTATCTCTAGAGCTTGAGAGTGTGTATCGGAAATTCTGAAGACCTGCTCCTTTTAAATTATATGATATTGCTGTTGAATTGAATTTTTATGGTTTAAGTACGAAGAACATGACATTTAATATATAAAGGTAACACGCAAAACATTAAGAAAACTCCCTTTTGTGCGTAATACAAAACCTAAAGGTATTATTTTCCTTTAGCCGACATGAAATTGAAAAAAATTGTTAAACGTCTTAAAACCGAGTCCAGTTATGAAGCTTATGAAACTATTTTTAGTTAATGGTTAGAAGAGGGAGTAATTGAAGAAGTTTCTAGAAACGATCAAGGTCAAGTTTCTTACCTTCTTCATCGAAAAGGTATCAAAGAGAATAGTATTTAAGCTAGTATTTGAAGCCTCGGCCAAAGTAAAGGGTTTTCCTAATCTGAATGAGTGCTTAGAAAAGGTTCTAGCCAAGTCTAATAGAGCAGATTTCGAGTACTTTAATACGATTTCGAAAAGAAGAGATAAGTGTTATTGTTGATTTTTGAATCTCTCTTACTAAAAACGATTCTGCCTCACTTAACTCCTTTGAACTTACCCATCCTGTTCTTCTCTGTGTTCCTTTATGATGTGCACATCTGGAGTTCCAAATGAACCTGAAAATATAACTAATAATACGTAATAACCTTGAGTAATTATTTGTAATACCAAGAATATAATCAATAAACTTTGAAGGTGAAGTGCATAAACAAGTAATGTCAGTTCTTTTTCTCAGTTCAGTGGAAAAAGTGTCTGTATTTTCTAATTGTTCAAAGTCAATATTCGTGGTTGGTATGATAACTTCTCTCAAAAATGGAGGACCCTTCCACCAGAGATCAGCATCATGTAACTTGTCAAAATTCAATCCTCGAGAAATAAGATCGGCTGGATTTTCCTCTGAACGCACATAATTCCACTGGTATGTCTGTGTTAGTTCTTGGATCTTTAACACTCGGTTAGCAACAAAGGGTTTTAGTAAATGTGGAGAATTCTGAAGCCACGCTAACACTATGGTTGAGTCACACCACAGGCATACTTTGCTGATGTCCAATTTCAATAAAGTCACCACTTTTGTAACAAGTTGTGATAGTAGTATAGCTCCGCAGAGTTCCAGGCGTGGTACTGTCAACGATTTGAGGGGAGCTACTCTGGACTTGCTGCAAAGCAAATGTGAAGATAAGCTATTGTCACTTCTACAGCGTAAATAGATGGCTGCTCCATATGCGAGCTCTGATGCATCTGAAAATCCATGAATTTGTATCTCAGAAAAATTGTCCTGTAGAACATATCTGCTCACTTGTAAATTGTTGATAGATTGCATGGAATCAATGAAAAGTTTCCATTCCTTAATTATCTTCTCGGGTAGCGGATCATTCCAATCAAGCTTTAGTAACCAAAGTCTTTGAATGAAGATTTTTGCCTTTGCTATCCCTGGACCAAGCAGTCCTAATGGATCGAAAATGCGAACAATGTCAGACAACACTGTTCTCTTTGTGTAAGTAGTTGGTTCCTTGATCGTTGATTTGAAGGAAAAACAATCTACCTTTGGATTCCATAATAATCCTAAAGTTTTGATGCTCTGATCGTCGAAATTACTGAAGGAGTATTCTTCTTGTTCATGCGGAAGCTGCAAAAGATCAGGATGATTAGCACACCATCTGTGCAGACGCATACCTCCACGCGCTAATAAGTCAATCAACTGCGACTGTAATTCTTGAGCTTCTTTTAGAGTATGGGCTCCTGTCAGTATTGAGCTGCACTGTTTTTCTGACGCTAGCAAAAAGGCATATGGTACAGTAGCGTATCTGCGTATAATTTTCAGTAAGGAACAAATATTTACGGTTTTTGTTGCTTCTAAGACTAGAGTAGCGGCTTTAAAACCGCTCACCTTACCTAGGTTGGAACTCATGGGAGCTCTTTCATCGGCTAAGTTAGGCACTAGTATCATTAAAGTTTTGAAGTTACAACTTTCTTGTTTTTTCTGGACTGATTCCAAAGTCCCACTTTTCTGGATAAAGGACTGTGCAAAGAAATTTAAGCTTTTCGTTAAAAATCGTATTCAAGAAATACAAAATTTAACATCCCCAGGAAATTGGCATTACTGCCCCGGAAAAAGTAACCCAGCTGACTTGGCTTCGAGGAGAGCTAAACTGCATGAGCTGAAAAACAATCCTATCTGCTTTCAAGGGCCAGAATGGCTTAGAATGTCGTCTGAATTGTGGCCTCGACATTTAAGAAAATTGTTGAGAATAACTAGTTGGATGAAGCGATTCATTGGTAAAATTAGGAAAACGAACCATTTAACAGGTTCATTAACAACCGAAGAATTAAGAGATGCTGAAAATTATTGGATTAGATCTGAACAAGAACGCTTTTATCCGAAAGAAATCGAGTCTCTGAAAAAGGCAAATAAAGTCGAAAAAAATCATCTTTATATCTTTTCGATCCCTTTCTAGACCAGAATGGGATACTGAGAGTAGGTGGAAGATTAGAACATTCTAGTTTGTCACATGATGAAAAACATCCTGCGATTCTTTCAAGAAACTCCTGGTTAACGAATTTAATAGTAGAAAGTGCACATGTTAAAATGATGCATGGAAGAATAGCAACAACCTTAGCTGAAATTTGTAGTCGTTTTTGGATCCCAAAAGGACGTCATTTTGTCAAGAAAGTAATAAACAAGTGTCTTATATGTAAAAAATATTCATTGAAATCTGCCGACCAGACCACTTCTCAGCTTCCAGAAGATAGAATCAATGAGACGCCGCCATTCTACGTTTGCGGCGTAGATTTTGCAGGACCGATTTACGTAAAAAACGTAGAAGGGAATCAAAAAGCCTATGTAGCATTATTTACTTGCGCAACCACTAGAGCCATACATCTGGAACTTGTACCGAATCTCTCTACGGATTCTTTCTTGATGGCATTCAAAAGATTCACCTCTAGGAGAGGCAATTGTCGAGTAATTTATTCGGATAACGCAAAAACTTTTAAAAAGGGACAGAAGGAACTCGAAAATTTCTCTAAACTGTTGTCAAATGAGAAATTCCAAGATTTTCTGTCGAATGAGAAAATCGACTGGAAGTTTATAATAGAATGAAGGGCTTGGTGGGGAGGCTTCTATGAGAGATTAGTAAAATCAGTGAAAGAATGCTTAAGGAAAATTCTCGGTAAAGCCTTGCTAACGTCTGAAGAATTGTCAACGGTTTTAGCACAAGTGGAAGCTGTTTTGAATTCTCGTCCATTGACCTATGTGTACAGTGACCACAAGGAACCACTGCCACTGAAACCAGTCAATTTCTTGATTTTCGGAAAAAAGATTCTACACTACCTATCAAATTTAACTCCATTGTTAAAGATGGTTCTACCAAGTTCTCTCTGACCAAAAGAAAGATTTATCAAGATTTATTGGTTAGGCAATTGTGGACTAAATGGAAAACACAATATTTAATAGATCTTCGGTCAGATCGTCAATTAGAGAATCCTAACTTTTATGATGATCTCAAAGTCGACGATCTCGTCTTAATAGAAGGGAACAATAAGTGCAAACTTTTGTGGAAGTGTGGCAGAGTAATAAAAGATTTTTGTGGTCGGGACGACAAAGTCCGTTCTTGTGAACTAAAAACTGCTGATGGAACAATAATAAGACTACCAGTTCAATTATTATATCCTTTAGAACTTTAAAATTTTTTTATTATTTAGAGTAATATGAGTTGATTCAATATGTTTTGTGCTATTGTTTATTTTTGCTATTTTAGTTTCATATGATTAGGAATAGTTTAGATTTATTGAAGTAGTGTCAAAATTATATTTCATATTAACATTCATTTTTATAGAATTTGGTATAATTACTATAGTTTGAGTATATTTTCTATTCTTTAATATACTTATTAATTGTTTTACAATTATATGTCAAAATACTTATTGATATAAATTTGATTGTTGTTAGATTAATGTGAACTCTTGACAGAGTTCAGGTGGGGAGTGTGTGGAAATTATTTTGATTAATTGATAGATGGCGCTAGCGTTTTGTGTGAAACGTGGCATGTCTTTTTTGAATTTCGGCAGACTCTCCACCGGGAGCTCTATGGATAGGTAGATAGATAGATCTTCGCACATTAGTCGAATAGGAACAATGAAGTTCCTATTAAAATATTTGATATTTCGATTGGCATGAATTTTTCGATCTTTTATAATCAGTGCAAATCTCTAAGTGATTACTTGTAAATAATGTACATATTAAACTTTACGTTTTTAAAATTACTCGACCTTTAATTTCTATGACTCTTTGAAGTTTTGAAACAGCAAACAAATACCCGGTTTTCAAATTACCGTTTAAATCTGCTCGTTCCACTATACCATCTCTTAAATGTTCATTAATTACCTCACTATATTTTAAATACAGCTCTCTATTTTTCGGAAACTTATTATTTAAAAACAGCAAACACCGTTTCGTACTTTCATAATTATTATTCAAACCTTCAACACCCTCTTTCAAAAATAATCTAGTCTCATACCTTTTATTCTCATAAGTTGTATTTCGTTCGAATGACTCTAAAATTTCTCTGTCCGATCGAGAGATGTCTTTATCCGAACTTATCCCAACTGCTTCTAATTCCCACAATTTTTTAACTCTTTCATAACCTAAGTCCTGATCTACAACGGTTATATGATTAACTCGTGCCTCCTTACAATTTGATCCTTCGTCCTTGCCTTGAATTACGAAACCGAAAGTGCTTTCTGTTGCTACTAATTTTTTAGAAATCCTCACGTTTTGTTTTCCTAAAATTTCCCAAATATAATCCGAACCTATTAATACTTGAATTTCATTACTCGTACCAATATCTGCTAATTCTATTCCCTTCTCAAAAGCCATCCTTCGTATCCACCGCGAGGGAATTTTTACTTGCCCCAGTGTTATAGAATCAATGACTATTGCGCTAATTTTTATCCTTTTATTAGGATTGTTTACATTTTTCAATACTATTTCTACGATATCATACAAGCGCTCTTGTGCATCTTTACATCCAAATGTAAAAATAATAAGCGCTTCCTTGTTTTAATTTTCAACCCCATTGAATCAACCGCTTCTCGTAAGATGAATGACTTTGTTGACCCTGAATCTAGCATTCAACGTAATACGTTTTCGGTCCCCTCTTGACGCCTCACTGTCGCCGAAAACGTCTGTAAAAGAACGGAAGTCGGATATTTAATTTTGTAATTATTTTCATTACATAAAAACGAAAGAGAAGCTTCAGAAATTGGCGTTTGTTTGGTCTCATTGGAGGGACCTGTCTTTAAATCTTTAGATGCTGCGTCGCATATTAATGAATTGTGTAAACCCTGGACATTGCACAGTCTGCATGTTTCGTCTTTAAAAGCACAGAGACGCCTTGGATGCCCTTTTGAAAAGGAAATAAAACATAAACCTCGATCCATTAATGCCTTTCGGCGAGCCTTTAAATCAAGTGGGCGATCATGATTCATGTCACAAGCAGATGAAAAACCTACAGACATTTTAATTCTCTTTCTTAGGGAGGGTAGAGGATTTTAGGTTTTGATTAAAATGTGATTTTTGCCAGTATTTACAGGAAGTTTCGCTTTGACTAGTTAATACTGAAGCGCCTTGCTTATTCGTATAGTAATTATGTAAGAATGTATGTAAGATTTATTTTGATAACCTCGATGGGAACTTCTGTTTTGTACGGGTGGCTCATTTACACCAAAATTCTTAGTACGCGCTAACATCATTGATGTTTCCTTACATTCCACTTCGTTTTTCAAGAACGTTAATAGTTCATTAACATCGAAATTTTGTTTGTCACTTCTTTTTCTAGCGAATTCTAAAGTTAAATTCTCGGGTATTAACTTTAACAAAATAGGCGATAATAAATGTCCGTAAGAACCACTAGTAACATTTAAAGAATTCAAATTTCTTATTTGTATTTCTATATCGTCATAAAGCTTCCTCAAGGCAGCCGTATTTCCGGAACATTTTACAGGTTCTAAACTCAACAATTTATTCATATGCGCATTAATTAACAGATCGTCTCTGCCGAAATGTGTTTTTAGTATATCAACAGCCACCGTATAGTTTTCACTAGTGAATGATAATCCACTAATAGCATTTAAGGCCAAACCCCCCAACAGCGATTTTAAATAACAAAACTTGTCAACTGAACTGAGACTTTCGTTTTGGTGAATGGAATTACAAAACTGATTCCAGAATTCAAGCCAAGAACAAGGATCACAGTAATATTTTGTAATCGTTAGTTTCGGCAATTTCAAAGTATTCACTTCAGAAGTTTTCAACCTTGCAGATACATTTTCCTCACTAAAATTTCTAGATTTTTTACTTACACGCGTTTTTTCTTAGTTTTTCCTGAATTTTACATTTAAAACTTATAATTCTTTCTTGATATTCCTGTGCAGAAATTACTTCCGTTTCTAATTCCTGTTCTGTAACTACGAGCGTTTCTATCAGAGTCATATTGTTTCAACAATTGCGATTTTTCAATCAACATTTCAAGTAATTCTTTCAATTTCTCATCTGCGGATTCATCTTCTTCTACCAATGCAGATTCTATTTTACTGATCAACTTAGTAGTTAAGCTACGCGTCACCGTACGCAACTTCTGTGCCTTATTCATAGCCTCCATTTTACCATCAAATTCTACCAACTATAATAATCAACAAGTTTTTTATTCAACAATTCAATTCAAAACTGGAAAAATGAGAAAGGGCCTACCTCGAATTCCTTCGCATTAAATGCCAGCTCTTCAGTCATGAACTCACTACTTTTCTTACGCCCTTCTTCATCATCATGTCCGGGTCACCAAAAAATTAATGTGCGTATCCAAATGATCAGAAGCTTGTTGCTGCGTGTTCCTTTATTTAATGACGAAGATAATTTACTGTACATTTATTTACAAGCCGTATGCCACCTGGCATGTTTACAAGCGTTATGCCCCCTGGCATGGATACATCATTTTACTTTTCTGCCACCTGGCAAATACGATGTGATTATATCAATCAGCGGTAATACGCCTGAAATATTGGCGTGTCTCCGCTCCCTTTACATTCTGTAATGCAACTCTCCTTGTGCGGTGCGCCCTGTGGTACAAATCACCGCAATCACCGAGGAGGCCAAAACACCTATTGTTGTCAGGGTTGGAGCGATGCTTGTCCCCTTAAGCTGCGTTCACACTGGGACATATCGGGGCTAGGGAACACAATGGACACAACAAACACAGCGGATCAGCTAGAAAAAACCAGTTTTTTGTCACTATTGACCCAGTTGAAAAATCTTAACTTCGCGCAAAACGGAGCTAGCCGACACACGGAACCGACCAATCAGGAGAGTATTTCAAATCATCATCGTCAACAGAAGCGCGCAAACAACATGGCTGACGATATGAGCGATTGATTGATTGATTTGATTTAAAGTGAGGACGAGTAAACGGCCTTTACTTCACAGTTATTATTCCTATACAGAAATTCATTTTAAAAATCTTAAAATCCAATCCATATCTTACGAAGCAACTAGATACAAAAAATAAAGATGTGTCTTATCCACTATACAGCGATAAATTAAAATTTAAAGTATCCTCCTTAGAAGATTTTTCTGATATTTTCCTGATATTCAAAGATCCTAAAACTTCTAATTTACTTCAAAATATATCTACATTAGCACAGGAAATTAAAGAAACTCAGAATACCCATCAAAAATTAATTCTTGCATTCAGAGCACCATAACTTATAGTACAATTCGCAAAAGCGACTTTAGAAGCGTCAGCTGAGCGGGTAAAGCGGTCGAGCTGTAGATCTGCTGATCAGAAGTTCGATCCCCGCTGGTACTTTTTTTTCACTATGCGCAATTTTTGGCCAGGCCATTATGGGTATTCTGCATTACTTAAATTTCCTGTGTTAATGTAGATATATTTTGAAGTAAATTAAAAATTTTAGGATCTTTGAATATTGGGAAAATATCGGCAAAAATCTTTTGAGGAGGGTACTTTAAATTTTAATTTATCGCTGTATAACGGATAAGGTGCTTCTTTATTTTTTGTATTTTGTTGCTTCGTAAGATATGAGCGAAAATTATAGTCTAATTGCCTAAATCCAGCGACATCCCGTTATATGGGATAGTCGATTTAAGGACTACAAAAATACACGTAGAATACTCTTGGATGATGATTTCAGATAGTCTTCATCGAAATAGTAAGTAATTTTTTTTTCCATTTAATACTGTTTTTGTGTTTGAATTTTGAATCCGGAGAATTAAATTATTGATATCAATGATCTCATATAAATATCTAATTGTATTATAAAATTAGCAATGGAATTAAAAGTAGCGAAAGCAAAGCATAGACAAAAGCGTTAATCTAATATTTTTCTTTCCTCCAAATTAGTTTCATCATAAAAAATAGGTACTGTTTATTACCTCAAATAATAAAATGAATCTCATCAACTTTATAAACTCTCTTATCATTTGGAATGAAAATAATGATAATAATAATTAAATGACAACAATAAAACATTATAATGAAACATGTTTCTAATTTTCTAACTAATTTTTGATGATTTGAAACTTGTGTACTAAATGACAAAGAAGAAAACTCAGCAACAAAATACATTTTCGCTGTTTTCTGCTCAGCGTACGTTTCGGTCGAACCATTTAAAAAAATCGCTTAGTTTTTGGTGTATCGATCATTGATTCACGGCGGAAGACTGTCTCCTACGAATGAAAGCGCGCGCGATCTTCTACTTCCCTATTGGCTGTCGCTAGTAAACGTTCCCAGTAAGTGTGAACGAGCTAGGTTAGTTAGAACGGCGTTCCATGCGTCGCTTAGCTCCGATAGCGTCGTTGTGTATTAAGTGTGAACGGCCCTTTAGGCATTTGGGGGTGAAAGTGAGACAAAAATCCGTGATAGGTCTTCTTCACGTATCTTTTAATTCTCACAAAAACACGGGACAACCCGTTTCCAAGGGGATATTTAGAATGACAATATTCCGGGACAAACCGTTCAGGAATCTGTGTAAAAGTACGAGATATTCCGGGTCAAACCGTTAAAGGGTTAAGTCGTGACTTACCGACTTCAAAAGAGAGAGTATGATTTCCTGACTAGCTCGCCTTTGCCTTCTGGCCACGTCTCTCTTAGCTGTTACTACGTTCGGCCATATCTAGGCCCTTGCTATGTTTCGCCGATTCAATTAACACTTAGGGGCCAACTAGTTAGATTCTGATAGCTTCGGCTATTTTATTTAAGAGCTATAGTTAAGCTAGTTTCAGTTTAAATTATTAGTAATTAAGTTCAAGCCCGAGTGGTGGCTTTATTGTAAAGTTCCAAGCC
>KL815613.1:0-40237 GCA_000611955.2 Stegodyphus mimosarum | reverse complement strand
TTGCACCGCGCACCGCCTGCGAGTTTGAGATCCTGTCGGTGAACTGTCCGTTTCACACTACTATTATTCATTTATTAAATTTTCTTTTTAATCTGATAAAAGAAATAATATACATCTGTGACAGAGAAAAGAAAATTTTAATTTTAATTTTTTCACAATTATTACTTTTGTTGTACTAAGTATATCCTATAGCTGAAATTAGAAAATCGTGCATTTTTATTCATGAAAATTTACAGAAAATTGCTACTTGTTAAAAAAACATGAAATTAAAAAGTTTCACGTTCTTTAAATAATCATGAATTTTCAGTTTCCAAAATCAGCAACAAATTTCCGCATAGAATGGGAAATATTTGCTTAAGATATAATTAAAGCGGACAGATAATATTTATTTAGTCAGTTCATCCTTCAAGGTCGAGTCGTTGTAAGAACTTTTCAGACCTTGAACTGAGATAAATACATAAATAAAAATAAATAAATAAATAAAAAATATGAAAACTTTTTCAGATTTTACATTACGCCCAAAAGGGAGTTTCTTTTTACCGTTTTCTCTGTTACCTTTATTTATTAAATATCACGTTCTTCGCACTTACATAAATTATTTTACATCATAAAATTCCATTCAACAGCAATACCGCAAAATTATTTTTAAATGTTTAGAATTTCCGATACACAGTCTCGCGCGCCGGAGATTTTTTTTTTTTTTTTCTTTTCGTCGTACAGTGTAGCATTGCTTTGAAGTCGTTGAGTTTGTTAATAAAAAATTTCGTTAAAGTGTTTCAAAATATGAAATAAATAATAAAACAAATTCCAAATTAGGGCTTCGAGTTGCCGCCCATATTTGGTGGAGGATTATGTTATTCAAAATTTGATGGCTTTAGGTACCGTTGTCTTATCATAAAGCGAGAAACATACATACATTTATGCAGATTCTTCATTATTTTATTTCTTTAAATATAATACAGGGCTGTAATATTTGATGGCAACAGTTTGAAAAGTGAACCGATATTTATCATGAATCCACGCAAAACGACAAAACGAAATTAATAACCAACGCCGTTTGGGCTTATAAATAATAGTTTGAAAAGTGATTGAGAATTTCATAAAAATTCAACTCAAAATGCCGTTTCAAGACTAATAGCTCTTCTGGACTAACGCTCCTTTGGGCTAAAAAAAATTCGAAAGCTTTTAGATTTTATATTAGGCCCAAAAAGGCTTCTTTTTTTTTATTACTATTATTTGCATACACATATAAGTTTCGAGAGCATTTGGGCGGAAGTTCCTTTAAGCTAAAAGTATTTTAAAACAACCTATCTGTCGAATTTCCGATAGTCTCGCACACTGGAGATAAAAAAAGTTCCCCCTCCCCCGTACAGTGTTGATCTTGCTCTCTTTGAAATTCTTGAGTTTGTTAATCAAAAATTCAAATTACAAAATTTGAAATACACAATAAGATATTTAAAAACAGTATATCTTTAGAATTTCAGAGAGACACTCTTGCGCGCTGGAGATAAAAAGTTTTTTTTTTTGTTTGTTTGTTTATTTTGTTTGTACAGTGTTGCTATTGCTCGTTTTGAAATCATTGAGTTTATTAAAGTTTTACAAAATGTGAAATAGACAATAAAACAAATTCGACGTTCAAAATTCTGACTTCCAGGTGCCCATGTTTGGGTGGAGGATTACGTTAATCAAAATATGATGGCTCAAGGTATCGTCGCTTTTTCACAATGCCAGAAACATGTGTACGTTCATGCAAATTCTTCATTACTTAATTTCTTTAAATATAATACATGGCGCTAATATTCGGTGGCAACAATCTCAAAAGTGATTCAGACTTATAATAATTGAACTCAATATCCTGTTTTTTGGACTAATAGACTTTCTGGGCTAAGGCTCCTTTGTGCTAAAAAATCTGAAAGGTTCAGATTTTAACGATCTCTCAAAAAGACTCTTTTAAAGTTTAACATGGTTTATAGGGCCCAGGTGGCCAAGATGGCTTAGGTGGTATATCAATACCCTACTGGATTGCAGGTGGGCCAGGTAGAATAGCGAAATGTTTTGTAAAGTATTAGATAACTGAGTACTTACACGGGAGTGTTATGTATCTTTTATGTATTAAAAAGTGAAAATATATGTAATGTAACTCTAAACAAAAATCTGGTTGTAACTAAAGTTTTCCGCTAAAAAACTTTCTTAATAAAGTTAGGGGGAAAAACATGAAAGCAGTATCTTTAGTGGGGGTAGTAATCACTACATAAATCTCTGATTTTCTGCCAACGTTTTGGTAGTTTTTCAAAGCTTTCGGCCCTTTGTGGCCGCGAGTCCAAAAACAGGCCAATCTCATTTCGGATGTCCTGTGCAGAATGGAACATAAGCACCAGCAAGATATAACAGCAGGTATGAAAAAAGGTTAGAAATGCGAAGGAATGATATCGGGGCTATGTGGTGGGTGTGACAATAGATTCCATTTGAGTCCGATACTCTTTGTAGATAACATCACAGCAATTCCACCACAAAACATAATCTTTTTGTTGGTCAAATTGCGCTTTGCGACGCTACCGACGATCTCGTGTGGTGCAGACCAACTTTCTTTTCGGCTTGTGTTGTTGAAGTAAATTCACTTTTCATCACAAGGAACGATCCGGTCCAGAATTTTGTCCTTCCTTTTGACATTCGAGCAGATTAGTGCTGGCCTACACTTCTATCCTTATCTCCTTGAGTCAGCTCATGCGGCACCCAGCGATTGAAAATTGTACGTCAAGTTTATGCAATGCATAGCGCGACTAATAGACATGACACTAACGTCTAACTCCTTAGCAAGCTATCGAGTGGTTTCATACTAATCTTCTTCCACAAGTTCTCGCAGGCGGGCCTCAACAACATCAGTGGCCCAGCCAAAGCGCTCTGCTTCTTGAGTGTCATTGTTTTTGAACTTATGGTATCAAACATGCACAGTGTCATATGATGCTACATTAGTACCTTAAGCTGTACACGTGATTTGTACACATTCTGTAGCTGATTTTTTGCAACAGAACTGGAAGTAAATGATGATTCTAATCTATTAGATTGATAGTTCCATTTCAGACACCTCGTACTGCCAACGCTATTTTTTCACAAATTTCACAGCACAGTGTTCTAAAGCAAGTCTCTTTCTTTCAAATGCCAAAAATCGTTTGACAAAATATGATTAAATATGCCAACGCGAATTGTTTGCACAGACGATATTTGCAGTGGCGGGTAACTTGTTAAAACCCGATATTTAATGTTTTTAATTAGATACATTGTGAATTTTTATTTAAACCAATCAGATTAAAAAGTTAAAAAATAGTATTCTTAAGAAGTGCATCTATTGCTTATAAGTAATTTAGTTTATTAATTAGTAAAAGGCAGATTAAATGTGAAAGAATAATGTCTTGCGTTTTTCCGAATGGCAACAGAATCTCGAATAAGAAATGAAAGAACGAGCTAGAAGTAAGACACGCAAAATCGTGTTTCGAGACTAATAGCCCGTTTCAGCTAAAAAAAGAAAAAAAAAAGAAGGAAAAGCATTGCAACTGGGATCACACTAGATAGAACAGTAATTAAATAATGCATGCAGTTAAATTCCATAATGATAAACGCGGTTCCTTTGGATAAATGCAATTAAATATTTGAAGCTAGAAACAACATTTTTTTAAAATCAATTTGTAAAAATGATCCTGAAGTGCCCAAAAACTTATTTGTCAAGCTAGCCAGAGCTTGTAATAAATCCAACTTATCCATTTACTCGAACGAGCTCATACAATTTGGGAATTTTTTTTACAAAATAAATCCTATTATGGGCATTCTATAGGATCTTTTCTACCTTCTGAATCCCTACATATAAGCCCTCAGTCACAGTTTCATATTTAGGGTTTATTTTTTTATTACCTTTAAAGTTTGATTAAAACTCATTTCACATACTGCTATTCAATTTCTGATACTTTTTTTCCTATCCTCCAACTAGTCTTTATCCAGGATCTAAACTCTGAAATTTTGAATATATATATTCGCTCTCATCTAATACTTTTAAACCATTTAATTTGATTTCCGTATACATAGGGACGGATGGGGCTATCGGGAGTAAGAGAAATTTCTCGAGGGTGGCCATAAAAGTCGGCCTTGTTACCGAATATCGACGGTTTATAAACGTGAGAAACATTAATCATAATTACAAAATTCAGGCAACAAGTAATAATAATAATATAAGTGGAAGAAAAGAATTTAATGCCATTTAAAAAAAACTTATCAAAAGATAAATCAAGATCAGTATACCACGACCGGTAAACACTTTCCAAGATAGTCTAAACAAGACTTTTAGTAAAATAGTGAATTAAATCGGTTGGTGCACTAGCTTCTTTGTCTTTTTGCCCAGTGGTGTGAAAAGTAAAGTTTCAATTTTGTGCACCGAAAATTTCGTCAGCCGAATTGCTTGTTTTTGCAAAAGATTCTAATTTTAATTATAATATTTTTTTAAACTGTTTTAAACTTTATTTTGTGTTTTATGTTTTTTTGTATTTTACAATTTTTAATGAAGGTGTTTTGAGTTTTATGTATTTTTGCCTTGTCGCGAAGTTAGAACTGAATTAATTGAATGAGAAATATATTTCTAATGAAATTCGAGCGAGTGAGTTTAAATGAAATGCAGCAAAAAATGTGTATAATTTAGTAGGCCGTACAAGGAAGTCATGTGGTATCCACATCAGATATTTTTTTAATATATTATTAGTAAATTTCAATATTTGAATCAGCTTCAGTCTGAATATATATAAATTCAGTGCAATTTCAATATAAATCTTTACCGTTCGTTTTCATTCTGTTTAAATGAACTTATTCTAGATTAACTAGATTCTAGATTCAACTTAGATTATGGCTGTTGTGATCGCAGCAATGGTAATAGTTGATCTTTTTGCAGGCTGTGTCCTGAATTGAAATTGCAACTGAAAATTTCATTGAATCTGTCATAATAGATTTGGAATTCTACGTATTACAATACGCACTGAGCCTTTTGTTGTATCGTCTGCGTCTTCATGTGAACTGTCTTGTTACAGGCGGTGGCATCATCATTGCTGAGTAAAGTATCTGCTCATGTCAAGGTTACCTCGCCAGTCTGCACTACGTTAGTCTTAACACTAATTACTTTGGTATAAAAACAAAGAAGATTACTTTATAATGAAGTATACAGTATAGTGATTTAAAGCCAGATCTTTGTTCTTTTTGTTTTCCTCCGATGACCTTGTCTTTCTTTAGTCATTAGCGCTCTTAAAGATAATTTACTACAAAGTTAGTTTAAATGATGACCAAAAAATTAACCACTCTTCTTATTCGTTTGTTCCATCCAGTATTCTTTTGTTCCATTTACAATAAAAATATAATTTATTCTTGACATATTCTACGGTGTTTTGTGTATTCTTTTCAGTTTTTCGTTTTCTGAGATATAGTTATTAAAATAAGCTCTGCGAATTGCTCAATACTAATTGGTTGTATGACTGTATTGGTAGGCTAAGAAATAGCTTATTTGCTTGTAGCATTTACACATTCCAATTGAAACGTTCCTTCATTACCTTCTTGATTACTTTCATTTACTACTTTTTCTCTTTCTATATATTTTACATTATTTTGGTGTTCCCTATTTTCGCTTTTGTGTCCTCGTGATTGAGATGTTTCGCTTTCATTCTAAGTAATTTGAAATAAAAGATCAGTTCCAAGAAATTTTTCACTTCCTTTATTTAGGGAAAAAAAAAAAAAAAACTGAAAGCATTCAGATTTTATATTGCTCCTAAAGCTGCGTTTTTTTAACTTTGTGTGCTACCTTTATTTATTAAATATCATGTTCTTCGCACTTAAAGCACATAAAATTAAATTCCAGAGTAATATAACAAAATAATAATAAAAAAAAAAAATCTGAAAGATTTCACATTTTACATTACTCCCAAACAGGCGTTTTTTAACGTTTCGTAGGTTACCTTTATTTATTAAATATCATGTTCATCGGACTAAAACTGTAAAATTCAGTTCAAGAGCTATATCGAAAAATAATTTTAAAATGAATATATCCTTAGAATTTATGATACACAGTCTCACGTGCTGGAGATAAAAATGTTTTTTTCTGTACAACACTGCCATTGCTCGCTTTGAAATTATTCAAAATTAGGGCTTCCAGATGCCCATATTCGCAGTAGGATTACGTCATTCAAAATTCGATGGCTCTAGGTTTTATCACAATGCGAGAAACATGCATACATTTATGCAGATTTTTCATTTTTTAAAATTTAATGCAGAGCGATAACATTTAGTGGCAACAATTTGAAAAGTGAAACGGGCATTCAGAGTGATTCAACGCAAAATCGCAAAACGAAAGTAATAGTCCTTCGGGACTAAATCCCTTTGGACTAATAATTTAAAAAGAGCATACCTTTAGAATTTCCGATTCACAGTCTCGCATCCTGGACATAATTTTCTTTTTCTTCCCGTTCAGTGTTGCCACTGATCGCATTGAAATCGTTGAGTTTGTTAATCAAAAATTTGTTAAATGTTTTACAAAATATGAAATAGATAGTAAAACAAATTATAAAGTCAGGCTTCGCGATGCCCATATTCGACTGGAGGACTACATTACCTAAAATCTGATGTCTGCAGTTACCGTTGTTTTTTCACAGTGCGAGAGACATACATATATTCATGCAGATTCTTCATTATTTAATTCTTTTATTATTATTTAAATTATTATTGAATTCCTTTAAATATAATGCAGTGCTCTAATATTGAGTGGCAACAATTTGAAAAGTGAAACACCGTTTATAGTGAATCAAGCAAAATGTCAAAACGAAATTAATACCCTTCTGCGTAAATTGCCTATTTGGGCTAAAAAGAAAAGGCTAAAAAAGAAATTTATATATGTAATAATAAAATTCCATAATCAAAAATACACTTAAAACCCTAACTTAAATTTCGTCTTTTCTTTTTGTTTTTCCCCCAGTCACAATTCTAAATGCATGTTCTTTTCATTTTAATGGCGACGATCTCTTATTTGAAAGTACGTGGAATTATATCCACAGCCCCGTAGTCAAGTCGATTTTCCCGCTTTTTCTACACGTACAGTTATTGAATGTTCTGGAAATATTTAAAGCGAACTGGATTGGCTGACGAGGCTGATGTCATTTCTTGGAAGCTCCGTCTTTCCAAACGTTTATAAAAGGACTCATAAAGGAATATCGAGGGATCTTTTCATTCATGTAACGATGGATTAAACTTCAATACAAAAAGTTATTAGTTGTTCTTTTTATTTACTCCGGAGATCTGATTTTTGTAACTGCTGTTTTTCATGGAAATTAATAAACGGATCCTGTTTTTTCTTTAAACTTATCGTCTGATACTTTGAGCTACGACTACATTTGGTACATAACACACACACACACATATATGAGTATGTGTAAGAAAAATAAAGCATATGTAAAAGATTAAATTAGTAGTGTAAATTAATTTTCCTTTTCCATTCTGTTGTTGTTGTTACTTATGCTCACTTGTCTGACACAGTCAGCCCAAGCCCTTGAAATTCCTCTTGGCAAGGAGCGCTAGATTACGTCTGTCGTTGGCAACAGCCTTGAGCACCTAACAGGTGACAGTGCAATTTGTCTCAGTTCCGCCCCCAATTTTGGGTCCGAGGGTCTTCCACCCCTCTCCCCTTCCACCAAACCACACGAGAGGACTTTCGGCTCGCCGCATATTTAAAGTGCCGCCATGCTGCATCGACACTATACATTTACAAACATCCATGCCTTCTCCGGGGTTCGAACCCAAGCCCTTTGGCATGGCAGTCAGCGACGCTAACCGCTATACCGGTTGGGTGGCTTTTCCATTGTAAAAATAGTAACCTCTCAACACTGCGTCATCTTGAAATTAATCCATTTCATATGACTCTAACATAATTCTGATGATGTAAATGGAACTAAAACAGCGAATAGTAATTATACAGTAGTATAATTATCCAACCAAAATGCACTGAGAACCAAAGTTAACTCGCTGTCTGAATTAAAATTTCACCCTGAACATAACGTAGTTGGTTTCTACGCTTTGGCCTAGCTGGAGTACAGTCTGTATGCTCCTTCTTTCTTACCACAAATTTACCAAAAATGTAATTTTTTGGAATAGCCATAAATAATGTGCCAACCTGTACCTGTTTGTGGCTGCAACATGATTGCTCAAATAAAAGCTGAATTAAACCTACCTCCACTGCCAAATTTCTTATCCATTGATTGGAGTTTTAACATGTCTAAGCCATCAAAATTCTCGCTGTTCATTAAGGATTCCCTCGCCTGCGTTCTACTACAGAATCTATTACATATATATATTTAACTAGCTGTTTTCTCCTTTTCTTAATTCCACAATTAAACACTCTTGGTATTAATCTGTGCATTATATTAGCAAATGCGAAATAATTTTTTATTAAATCTAAAATATATAAATGTTTAAAATATAAATTTAAATATATAAAATATATAAATTACTAAATCTAAAATACACATATAATTACTTTAAAAGCTATAAAAGTGAAATAGAAGCAGCACACCTGCTTTTCTGAAAATAAAAACGTATCAATAAAGTAGAAAAAATAATTAAAAGTTCAATAAGACTGCGATAAAAAAGACTTATTTACATAGAGGAACATCCATAATGCGACACTATGAACAGCGTTAGGAATATTTAAGCCAGATTTAGAAATCCAATTTTTTATCTTTAATTTTATTTCTATTCTTATTTTCAAACGTAGTGTGAAACAGATGCTTCAGATGTTCCGTTTTTCGCTTTGCGAAGAGAATCCTACAGTACAAAAGAAAGAACTATTTCCAAGCCGCGCAGAAAAACATTTTTCATTTATCTTCCAAATTACTATACATTTTCCAGTAGCATACTAGAATGAAGCATTTATAAACAATGTTCACTTCATTATAATTATTTGATACTTATCGATAATGATAAATTTTATAAAGTACGTGCCTATGAGATTTTGATTTGTAATGGCCTGTAAAGTTGTCTTTTTAACTTAGTTATTCGCCTTTTTTATCTTTAAAATAGTAAGATTCTTATAATTAATCTTTCTGAAGTGCATCATTCCAAAATTAATTAAGATGCTGTAATCGGATCCTTGTACTACAACTGGATGATACACTTATTTATATAGCAGCAAAGATAAAAGTGAAATTTTTTACCCAATGACACTGAAAAATATCTGATGCAGAGACCACATGGCTTCCTTGTACAATAGAATGTTTCATTTTCCCAAAGCTATTATTTTCATATGATTTTGCTTAAGTCCCTAGTATCAATGATGTAAAAGAAGTATATACCAATTTTCAAGAAGGTTGGATAAAATTTAGGGTTGCATAAATTGATCCCTTTTATTTCAAATAGTGAAATTTCTAACAGTGAAGCGCTTTGTGCTAAATAAAAGCAAAAATAAGAAATAATTATACAAAAGAAGACAAAAATGATTCATATAAGAATAAACTTTACAAAGCTATCATTAAAATCAATAAGACAGTTATACTGGAAGATTCATCTCTATCATCATCAGCACTTAGTGTCGAATACTTATCCCATACAAGCCCCCCCCCCTTATTACCTTACTTCTTCCTTCCCTTACTTGTTCTTTCCAAAGCGAGTAACAATTCAGAGGAGAGTTTAAAATTAGAGCAAAGTTTAATTATTATGACAAGACGTTTCTGTAACACCATCTCCTAATGATACTGGTATACTCTTCGCACTGTGCAATGTTTGGTACCTATAAAAAAAAAGCTAAAAAGGATAGCATTTCAAGCCACAGAAAAATCGCAGGCAAGACACGTTTATTTTATCAGTCACAGGAGAGTCAATCAGCCAGCATGTTCCATTATACAGTTCATCATATGTTCTTGAATGCGTTTCTCCATAGACTTATTAATGTGCTTTATGCTTGCAACCATTCATTGTTGTAAGCCCTTGCAATGGATACTTAATCGTCTATACTGGACCACTGATGATCAGAACAAAATCTCGTAGCCAGGTAAATCTCTTTTCCTCCAAAAGCAAGTTCGCGCATCGTTTACTCAAATTATTCTACATTTGCAATGTGGGACGCTAATACACTAATAGAACGAATGTGAATGGGTAATACTGTTGCGTGCGTATAGGTTCGCAATGTATTAAACGCACCCAGAACCGATGATAGCTTCATAAAATTTATTTTATCCAAAGAAACACTTCACAATTCTAGAACATTCTACAAAAATAGTGGTACAACACTTAACAGTATCACATAGTACAATTAGTAGTTACACTTCAAACTACTAAGAACGTTAAATACAACAAAATGCAAAACGCATCTAAAAAGCGAAGCTCACAGGAAGATATCTCAGAGTACTCCGAACTTACGCTGAACGAACGACTGATAGCAGATGCTCTCTCCAGTCTTATATAGTTTTCACCTGGCCGTCGAGAAATGTCGACTACTAACTGAAATTACTGGAAAGCATATGAGAGCCGAACACGGTTACAGTTGCATATGAAAGTAATTATATTTATTTAGTTACAATACGGTGATACAGGGATCGGACCATAATTTCGCCAAATGGTCGCCAAGTTTGGCGGCTTCTGGTGATTTCTCTTCAAATTTAACGACAAAATTTAGTCGACAAAATCATTGCTAGCTTGGCGATATCTCGCAAATTCAGTGAGATAGCCATTTGCCCCAGCGTTAAATAGACTTGCCCTTGTATATTTATTTTTCCGGCAGAGCATCGTCTCTTTAGATTTTCATGTTACATTCATTACACGGGAAAAAAATACAATAATTTCACATATAATTTCACTCAGATTATTTATATATGTACAAAATTCGTAACAATATTTTGAGGAACTGCTAGAACAGTTGTCACAAGAATACAAATTATGAAACTCGCACATATTCAAACATTATGACTCAATAATTGCATCCATTCACGATGACAGGTTTCCTAAGATAAAATAAGCTATCCTTCAGCAAATCAGGTCTTTGTCACACTATTAAGAAAGTTAAGGATTGGTTCTAAGAACAAACTTAATTCCCTTTATTTCTGTGGACTTCCAGACTGTTGGACATGCAATCAATAGTGTATGAAGTATCGTCTTCTTTGGTACCTACAATTGTACGAAACTCCTAAGACCTTAAGTGAATTATCACTATGTCCTGTAAAGTACCACAGACATTGAGAAAGAGTATAAAGGATCCCTTTATTTAACTCAAATAAAAGTTAACAGAAGGCACGACTCCTGCTTAAAGCATAGCCAACATTTATGACCTAAATCAAAAGTGCTGAATTTGACTTGACTAAGTAAATGTAAGTTTGCCCAACGGCTAACTTAATCGGCATAGCAAGCCTAATGGCGAGAATAACTCAACGCTGTAGAATGCTACGCTCCATAGAATCAAATTAGGAACGTGGCTCTCAGCAGGCGTAACACGCTCCGATTCTACCCTCTTTAAGATTCCTTTAACTACTCTCTTTACCTCATTTAAATGCATGCGAATTAGAAATTTACATACTGGCAGGAAACGGAAACCGTGGAGGACAGAAAAGATACCATAAAATGACTAATTAAAGAAATTTAAAAAAAACCTTACAAATGTATCTCCTGTATGAATCGGGTAGCAGTTAACAGACTAAAATATCCAGTGGAAACTAAATAAACCTTTTGCAGGTACCTAAAATAAAGAGAACATACGAACACCTCTCTGAATTTACATTTCATCGATTAATAGCGATGTAGTAAGCAAGTAGAAGAGATATTCGCATTATAGGCAGACGGTTTTAACACAGTGGATAAATATGAATAATAAAAACCTGATGTATACAGCACATGACTTCCTTGTACGGAATATTAAATTATACGCATTTTTCCTGCATTTTATTATAAGGTATTTTTCCCGCCGTCTTCGCATGCCTTCGTGGTGTACGGGTCAGCACACTCGACGCGCATTCGAGAGATCCGTGGTTCAAGTCCCGGGAGGGCATTCTCAATTTCTCATCTCTTCTTCTTTAAAAAAAAATACCTAATGACTCTGCATCATTTAAAATCATTTCTTAGAATCTCATTAAAGATGCATTTCTCATTCAATTAATTCAGTTCTCATTTCGCGGTAAGTCAAAAATAGATTAAAAACTCAAAATAGCTTCATTAAAAATTAAAAGATATAGAAAACCATGAAACACCAAATACAATTAAAACAATTTTAAAAACTTTTACAATTAAAATTGGAGTTTCTACGCAAAAACAAAAAATTCGGCCAGCAGGCAAGAAGGCAGATTTTTCGGTGCACAAACTAAAAGTTTCCTTTTGGTCCCACTCGGCAAAAAGACACTGAAGGTGAAGAAAGACTTAATTCACTATTCTGCTAAGTTTTAAATGTAAACAAATATTGCTGCTATGCTAAGAAAAATTAGTCTTAGCTACACTTTAACTTTTAAATATAACTTTTAAATTGTTGATAATTCTACAACTATTGCATGCAGATTAACTAAACGCCTGAAAACCTTAACCGGAAGATTAGAACAACATAATTCAATCATTTTTAAGTCAAAAAATGCACATATAAGAATAAAAATTGAGCTCACGAAGTTGTGTGTGTGTATATATATATATACACTTTTGGTACGGCCGATTGCAACCAAAAAGGGAGGTGCACAACAAGTAATATGTTATAGCAGTGCTATAATACAAAATTTCAACGTTCTGAGGCTACTCGTTTTTGAGTTATGCGAAATACATACATACGAACGTACGTACAGACGCCACGAAAAAATCTCTTCGGAATCCATTTTAAATCCGTTTAATAATTTTTTGGGAAAGCGAGTCCCTTATTCTGTCCTTACGTACGTATGTCAAGCAAGAGCATCGTTAAATTGTATTCAATAGCGGTCAAAAAGGATACTTTTTTTTTTTTTGAAATATGATATCCAGAATTTTTGTGATTATAATACTGCCTTTACTTCAAACAAGGAAGTAAAATTTAGTAACAGTTCATAGAGTACGTCAGAAAAGTGTTAGAATGAATTTTTTAAACAAATTCCGGCAAATCTGCTAACGAGTAATTGCAGCGTTTATCAGTATGACATTTTAACTTACTTTTCTCCTAAAATGTGGTCTGCTTAAGGACTGAATTTTCTACGTAGCTAATCATTGGCTTCTGTGAAGTGAGTATCTTCTGTCATTCGTTCGAAAGCTGATAAATAACAGCAGTAACGTTTTGTTGTAAAGTGAGAATTAATCTTGATTTTTCAAAGAAATTTTGACCAGAGTTTTGCTTATGATCTTGAGGTAAAACAACCGTGATATGTTTAGGTTAGAAAAGATTCTCCTAGTCAGAAGTAGTTCGGCTTAAAAAAAATTTGTGTAAACTTAATCCTGAGGAACGACGGATTATTTATTTAACTTTTTTTTTTACAAAAACACGATAGGTAGTCTTCTGGAAAGGTTTCAGAACATTATGACCCAAAATGCTTAATAAAGTAACTGGCTTCTGCTGCACGAAAGTGGGCTGTCACACAATTCCATTTTTGTCAAGTAGTTTCTATCAGTGAAAAGAATCACAGTTTTCAACCAATCCCCCTTATGCATCAGATTTGACACTTAATAACGGCTTTCTCTTCTGTAAAGTACATCCTCACCACAAACCGTTCTTTTAATATTATTGGAATGATTCAGAAAACTGTCACCAGAAACTTAAACAGTCATCCAAAAGATGAGTTCTGAGAAGGAAAAAAACAGCTTCGTGAACGTGCCAAGCATTTTATGAACTTAAAAGAATTGTATAGTGCATGCTAAGCAGCCCAATTATTATTTTCTTCAATTTTCGAATTTGTGCGAACTTACTAGTTTCAAAATTCTGTAAATATCCTATATACAATCAGTCGACTGATTGTATATAGGATATCTACAGAATTTTGAAAGAGGATCCTCTTTTTACTTTTTTATACAAAGTAAAAAAAGTATTCTAATCATGAAAAATTCCGGGTACCATATTTCAACGAAAATATTCATTTTGACCGCTATCGAATGCAATTGAACGCTGTTTTTCCGTGAAATCTGTACGTAAGGACAGAATAAACGACTCTTTTTCCCCAAACGTATTATAAAACTGATTTAAAATGGATTCAGGTTAAGGTTTTTATGCCTTAACCGAATGAAATAAATCTGCATGCAATATTTGTAGAATTATCAACAATTTAATCAATTTTAATCAATTATATCAATTGAAAGTTTTTTAAGCGCGGCTAAGCCTAATTATTTTTACCACCAGCCATATTTGTTGACATTTGAAACTTAGCAGAATAATGGATTTGTTGCCAATCTAGAGAAACTAAGCTTCGCAACAACAAAGATAACGCCTTCCTTTATTATTCGGAATTAAATCATGCTCAATCCATTGTGAAATTATGATTTTAGTTATTATTCCACATATTGACCCAGCATAGCATCCACAACAAATTAAGTCAGTTTCTATACCTTCAGTGTCTTTTTGCTGAGTGAGACCAAAGTAAACTTTCAGTTTTGTGCACCGAAAAATCTGCCATTTTGCTTGCTGGCCGAATTACTTGTTTTTGCGCAGAAACTGTAATTTTAATTGTAAAAATTGTTTTTTAATTGTTTTGACTGTACTTGATGCTTTATGTTTTTCTATAGCTTTCAATTTTTAATGAAAATAGTTTGAGTTTTTATGCCTTTTTCCTTGCCGATGAGTGAGAACTGAATTAATTGAATGAAAAATATTTCTCTAACGAAATTCGAGGACATAAGTGTTTCGAACTAGCAGTAAATATTGTCAGCAGTCGGATAGAGAAGTATGTTTACGATTAGCTAATGCGCATTAGATAAGCGGTGCTGAATCGTCTGTGAAAAACTGTTTATTTATTATTTGTTTAATTTCTTTTATACATCGTTTTAGATTTATTTTGATACTTGAAAAGAACATGTGACAATGATTAGATAATTCTTAAGAACAGATAATTTTTGTACATTCTGACTTATAAAATAAATGAGCTGTAACGCTGTTAAGTTAAGCTAGCTCCAGAGTGTCGTTATGGTAAGTAAATATAGTGAATTTTAAAGAGTGCATTTATTCTACTGTGGTTTATGCACTATTGACGAAGTAGATTTTATTCGATTCAATAAATTTAAATGAAATTCAGGAAAAAATGTGTATAATTTAATATCCCAATCATTTAAGTCATGTGGTTTACACATCAGATTTTTTTTCTTTCCTTTCCTTTTCATAAATTTTATTTAAGTAATAAAAACTCGGTATTGTTAAACAAAATTTGCAACAGACCGCTCCTTTAGAAAGAGAATTTCAATTTCTAGCTAATTTTCATTTAAACAATTTGGAAGCGTATTATTCGGAATTTTACAAGTCTTATTTAGTTTATGTCATAAAATGCGATGGATATTTCTATTTGTGAAAATATTCTGTTTGGATTTTATAATGAATTTTATAGTTTAAAATGGCATCAATAACAGTTTATGTATAAATATAAAATTTGTTTTATGCATTAATTATAATTTAGTAAATTTATGAGTAATGCATCAGATGATTCTGCAAACCATCAGAAATTCACGATAGTAATTTCCCATCCCTTCTTTATAGATTATCACTAAAAACATAAATTAAATCAAATGTTTAGTGTTTTCTAACTTATTTAATTAGCCCTTTTAGCAACTGCTAAAATTATATTCAGCACTTTGAAATAATATTTTTTTTTTCAGTTAGCAACGAGATTCCGTGCCTTGATTGGAAGTTAGGAAGATGCACTTTTTCAAGTCATATGGCTTATTATCATAATGGCAGATAAATTTTATCGGGACTTAATATCGCCATAAGTTTTTATTCTCTGAAGAAATATTTTTTCTGCTTTTTGTGATTTTCCTTTTCGTACACTAATCATCAAGATTTCACATTTTTAAGAAATCCCAGTGTTTTCCTCCTATATCAGCTTTATCACGATATCTCTGTCTAATTCTCACAAATTCCTTAAATATCTGAAAGCTGTTCTAAAAAAATAATAACATAATAAAATAACCACAAAAAAAATGAAAAAAGAAATCTGAAGATTTTAACTGTCACCCAAAAGGGTTTGTTAAGGTTTTTAAGCTCTCGCCGAGCTCGCAGTTTACTAGTCTGCTGTTACACTCACTCCTACTAAATCTTTTTTTTTGTTGTTGTTGTTTTTTTTTTTAGCTTTATCCTTAAGTATCGTTTTCTTCGCACTTAAGCGTTATAAATTCAATAGCAGAATTACAAAAAATTTAAAAAAAGCATAGCAGTATATGTTTAGAATTCTCGATGCAGCATAAAGTGCTGGCATATATTTTTCTGTATTTTCTTTCAGTCTTCTCTCAGTTCATCATGTCAATGTTCAGTTTACTTACTAAGGCGGCTTGATCAAATTTTAATCTTTTTATTATGAATGTTCGTGTGTTTACTTTATTTATTAAATATCCCGTTCTTGGTGCCTAGGCCACATAAAATTCTGTTGAACAGCAAAATCACAAAAATCTTTAAAAATAACATATCTTTAAAATTTCTGACAGACAGTCTCGCGCGCTTGAGATAAAATTGTTTTATTCCGTACAGTGTTGCCACTCCTCGCTTTGAAATCGTTGAGTTTGTTAATCAAACATTCTCTTAAGTTTTACAAAATATGAAACAGACAATAAAACAAATTCCAAATTTGGGCTTCCAGTGGCCCCATGTTCGGGTGCAGGACTACGTTATTCAAAATTTGGTGGCTGTAAATACAGTTGTTTTTTCACAAGGCGAGAAACATACATACATTCATGCAGATTCTTCATTATTTAATTTCTTTAAATATAATGCAGGGCTATTATATTTGGTGGCAACAATTTGAAAAATGAAATGGACATTTATGGTGAACTGACTCAAAATGCAGTTTCGAGACTAATAGCCCTTCCGGACTAACGTCCCTTTGGGCTAAAAGCTTTGTTTTTTTCTAAGCTTATCGTAACTATGGCAACTTTAGATAAAGTTTAATCATTGCCACAAAACATTAACAAAATATTAACAAGAGAATTAAGAACAGCAGTTAGTATGTCGTTTATTAAGGGTAACATAAGATATTTAAATTCTACTTTCTCTTCAAAGTTTCCTTTTCATTTTTTGAAAAGAATATAACCTGAATTTTCTTCCCATTAAAATCGACATATCATTTCCACTGTTTGAACTATTTTATCTATATTGACTTGTCAGAATTAATTTATCATTCAAATCTGCTTCATAAGACTCAAATCCAAAATAAGGATCAAATTATCATATAAAGAACTTTGAACTTCATTGTTCCATTGCTTTCCTTGAAACGATTCAAGAATTGCAATGGATATCAAATATACATTTATTTCTTTATTTATTTATTTGTGCTTCATGCTGTTCTTTAAGTATTATGTTATTCCATTAGTTATCTTCCTACGTAATGAAATATTGAAGTAAAGTTTTTTAAACCTTTGTCTAGAAAGTATGTTACAACATACTTATCTCCACATATTTATCAGTTTTATTTCATTTGAAGACTTGAAAAGACATTCACAAATGGATTTAATTTTTATTTAATTTTTTGACAAAACTTAATAATTTTTGCAAGCTTTTACAATTCTCTGTATATGCAAATACAGATGGTTGTAAAAAATCGCTTTTTACTTCTTTCTACGAAGTAAAGGAAGTATTGTAATCACGGAAAATTTCGGATATCATATTTGAACAAAAATACCCATTTTGACCACTCTGGAATCCATTTGAAGGATATTTTTACGCGACATCTGTAGGCATGGACAGAAAAAAAGACTCTTTTTTTTCCAAAACGGATTGTAAAATGGATTCAGAAGGGAATTTTTTCGTGACGTCTGTACGTACGTATCTCGCACAACCAAAAAACGAGTAGCCGTAGAACGTTGAAACTTTGTATATAGGAGTGCTATAACATATAGTTGTGCACCGCCCTTTTCCGTTGCAAACGATTGTACCATACAGATATATATAATATATATATATATATATTTGTACCCACTCTGTTACCCGCTTCTGCGAGTTTATTCTCATATGTTGGTAAATTCTGTAATTTTTGCTTTAAAAGTGATTGAGTTATGTTGTTCTTATGTTTCGGGTAATGGTTTTATGCCTTCCGTTAATTTGCATGCAATAGTTGTAGAATTATCAACAATTTAAAAGTTTAAGTGACGATTTAAGCCTAACGAGGCCGTCATTTGTTTCCATTTGAAACTCTTAGTAGAATGGTGAATAAAGTCAGTTGGTGCCCCAACTTTAGTGCATTTTTGCCCAGTGGGACCAAAAGTAAGCTTTCAGTTTGATGCACCGAAAAATCTGTCTTCTTGCACGCTATCCGAATTGCTTGTTTCTGTATATAAACTCTAATTCTAACCATAAATATTTTTTTAATGCTTTTGACTCTATTTTATGCTTTGTGTTTTTCTGTATTTTACGATTTTTAATGAAGATGCTTTGAGTTTTTATGTATTTTTGCCCTGCCCAGAAGCGAGAACTGAATTACTTGAAGGAGAAATATATCGCTAATGAAATTCGAGAAAGTAAGTCTAAATGAAATACAGCAAAAAATGTGTATAATTAAATAGGCCTTACAAGAAAGTCACGTGGTGTCCACATCAGAATTTTTTTTTTCCTAATCATGGGTGAACAATATTACAGAAATGAATTTCATAAAGAACGGAAGCTCGTTAGTTATATTTAAAGACTTATTGATTTAATCAGTATGCTACATTAATTACATAAGTTAAGTGTTAAGAGTTTTTTGCAACTTCTCCTTTCCGTTTTCTCACCAGAAATGCAAATCATCATTATTTTCTATAGAGAGTATTTAAGCTCAGGTGTTTGGAATGTGATACTGAGCATGTTTCTTCCTGACGAGGCCTCGTTACTTGGCTTAGTCAGCTGTGATGTTATTCGGCTTTGCGTTATTTGCTGTCGACATTTAATTTGATCAGCTCGTTAGAATTTTCTAAGCCAGCATAGATCAAAATGTAATTATGTTGCCTTTGACTACTAAGCTTACGTTTTAATTTAAATTTGACTCTTACTTTAGTTGCATCGGCACAAAGGGTAGCTGATTTCTGTGAGCACGAGAAGTGCATTTATAGTGTAAGATCTGTTAAATAAAATGGTTGTTTTAAACCTTTTCAAGTCTCTGTAGTTGTTTCAGACTCAGCAATAATTCGCTGTATATGTGTTAAGAATTTAGAAATAGTTTATGCCCCCATAGAAAATCCAACTCTATAAGTACAGAGCTGATTTTAAAGATTACATTCTTATTTCAAATATGCAGTGTTGAATTTTATACTGATTTTTAAATTCGACATATGTAAAGAATGGAAATTAGTGTTTATTCGCTTCCCCTGGCAAACATTTGCCGCTCAACCGGTATAGTGGTTAGTATCTTTGACTGCCCGAAGGGCCCGGGTTCGAATCCCGAAGAAGGCGTGTGTGTTTGTAAATGTGTAGTGCTAGTGCGCCACGGCGGCACTCTCGTGTGATTTGGTGGAAGGGGAAAGTATCCCGGGGTACTCTCCATCAAAATTGGGGGCGGAACTAAGCCAAATCGCACTGTCACCTGTTAGGTGCCCAAGGCTGTTGCCAACGGCAGGCGTAATCTAGCGCTCCTTGTCACAAGGAATTTCGTGGACTTGGGCTGACTACGTCAGTGAGCATAAGCAACAATCAACAGTAAACATTTTGATTGGCTGTAAACAAGGAAAAAATTTTCAGTCCCCTGTTTGAAGCAAATTTTATCAAGAAATCTATTACAAATCTCCATTAAAAATAAAGGTCACTCAATACGTTTAGTGTATGATTATGTACTATGTTGTATAAGTGAGAAGTTTTAATGTTCTATCACAGATTGTAAAAATTTTAGAACAGTTTGTATATGGAACACCAGTTCCATATACAACAAGCCTGTACTTTCAAAACTAAGGCCCAGCAGCGATCGAGCGGTATATAGTGGCTGAACACTGATCGTTCGGTCCGGCGTTCAAATGCTTGCGAAAGGGCTGGCGATATCCGCATTTTCATCGTTTTCCCTATCTTAGTATAGAGGTAGCGCTATTTAGAAAGAGATTAGCTAACTTTACTTATGGAGTCAGAAACATGCTGAGATTTTTCATTTCCTAAGAGTTTTGTATTTATTAAATGAAATAGAGAAAATATGCAGGAATTTTAGGAAGATAAAGAACTGAGGTATTTGATCTAATAAAAGAAGCTCTAGTGAGTCAAAAATTTACTTTAAAGCTAGTTCAGCTTCAGGTATTTTTTTAGTAAAAAGAGCAATCCGCGAATATTGTTTTTTTAAATACGGTTGAAATATTTTTCAATGGATGCTAAATTATAGAGCGTCAACTAAAGCATATTTATAATGATTTTAAAAACTGAATAGTAATACTGAAAGCACAAAAGAGCATAGAATCCTCATATCTAGGTTTCAGTACTATTAAAATGGTTTTCTTGTATTCTAATAAGAGCGATATTTTATTTTTAATGAGAGTTGGATGCTAAGGTGACTCCGAAGTATTACCATAAAAGAAAAAACAAAAACAACCGTAAAGACGAAAGTAGTATTATAAGAAATTAAAACAGTCCTTCCGTGTGGACTTCGTGCTATAGTGGTTTGTGCGTATAGTTAACAAGTAAAAGATTTTGAGTTTGATACACAGTAAGGACACAGTTGATTTTTTGTGTACAAATACAGTCAAAAGCAGTTAAAAAAGAATTTTTACATTTAAAATTAATGTTTCTACGCAAAAGCAAGCAATTTGACCACCAAGCAGAAAGACAAAATTTTCGGTGCACAAAACTGAAAGTTAACTTTTGGTCCCACTGGGCAAAAGGACACTGAAGTTGGTGCACTAACTGATTTAATTTGCTATTCCACTAAGTGTTTCAAATGTAAACAAATGGCGGCGTCGTTAGGCTAAACGTTGCTTAAATTTTTAAATTGTTGATAACTCTACAATTTTTAAATGCAGATGGACTAAAGCCATAAAAACCTTAACCGGAACACGAGAACAACATAATTTAATCACTTTGTAGTCATTAGATTATTTTGAAGCAGGAGACATGAACAATGAGTAATGGTCTAGCCCGGACTTGAACCTGGACCTCTCGAATACGCGTCGAATGTGCTACCGTTACACCACGAGGGCATGCTGGAAGGAGGGATAAAATACATTATACATAAAATACCTTTGAACTCGAAGCTGCCTTTCAAAAATGGAGTTTGGAAGAACATATTTCTTTTAATATAGAAAAAACTAACGGTCTATTTTTCTATTCTAACGTACTAAAAAAGTACGACATCCCAGATTGAAATTCAGTCAAAAAAGTATAAAATGTTTTGATAATTTAAAATTTCTTGGTATTGTCATCGATGAGAAATTGAATTTCATAACACACTTTAAATATGTACAGAGAAATATCGAAAAAAAAAATTACAAAAGGAATTTTACTTCAGATATTCTTGCATTTAAGTGTTTCATTCTTAGGGATATATATGAAAATGTTATTTTGCCAAAACTTTTTTATGGAATGGGCGCTTGGGGTTGCCGCACAAAGGCTTAGATTAAAACTTGATTCTTTGCAGAGGGCCTGGTTACTTGCTATTACGAGATGTTTAACCGCCCAACAGATATAGTGGTTAGCGTCACTGACTGCCGTGCCGAAGGGCTCGGGTTCGAATCCCGAAGAAGGCGTGGGTGTTTGTAAATGTATAGTGCTAGTGCGCCACGGCGGCACTAAATGTGCGGCACGACGCCACGTGCTAGTGCGCCACGGCGGCACTAAATGTAGTGTTGGTGCGGCATGGCGGCACTGTAAATATGCGGCGAGCCGAAAGTCCTCTCATGTGGTTTGGTGGAAGAGCAGAGGAGTAGGAGACCCTCGGACCCTTCCCCCCCCGGGTGCTCTCCTTCAAAATTAGGGGCGGAACTGAGCCAAATCGTACTGTCACCTGTTAGGTGCTCAAGGCTGTTGCCAACGACAGGCGTAATCTAGCGCTCCTTAACACGGGAATTCTTGTGAGCTTGGGCTGACTCTGTGAGAGAAGTGAGTATGAGCAACAACAACAGCAACACGAGATGTTACCGTAGAGTCTCGACTGAGGTGATCTGCGTTTTGGCTGGTGTACCGCTTCTCTGAAAGCTGCAAAGTTTATTATGATAAATTTCTATTTAGACATGGTTGTCCCTTGTATTACATATGGAAATACAAATCCTCATAGTAGCTCTTTTGAACAGATACAAAATAATGGTATTCGGCCTCGAAATATATTCGGAATTCCATTTTATAGAGATATTTAAATTGATGCAGAAATTGAAATTTATATTAATGGGTCGGGATATGAGGTGGGGTGTAGGCGGTGCCTTGGTGGAACTTTTTTATGGTGTAGAGATTGATTCTAAAAAAGTGAATATGAAAACTATTAATTCTGTGCACCACGCAGAAATTTATTCTATAAAAGAAGCCTTCCAATGGATTGACTCACATTTGAGAGAATCATATTCGATTAATATATATTCAGACGCTTTGTCTGCCCTGCTGGCACTCTCCCGTCCGACTCATAACAATGAGCTTATGAATGAAATTAAATATTTATATAGTAAACTTAGAAGAAAATACAAATTATACCTGCACTGGGTTAAAGCGCACCCTGGAGTGTGTGGTAATGGGAAGGCCGATACACTGTCCAAAGAGGCTGCCTGGGGTAGCCTCTTTGGCCAGTGTCATGGCATTCAGAAATCAAGGAAAACGACTATTATCATTATGAAAAATCATTTGTTGAAAAAATGGAAGGATTAGTGGGAGATATCTGAGAAAAATATTAATTATTCAAGACATATAAGTATCAAGAAAAAAATGACTATTGTGAATAATATTTACCTTAATAATTACCAGTCAAGGTAGGTTTTCAGCTTATCTAAACAGATTCCATCTCCAGGAGAACTGCTGATGCAAAATACGTAATCCTTACGGAGATGCAGTTCACTTTGTCGAGGACTGTGTATTAACAGGGAGTGTGAGGGCAAAGTATGGATCATTCAACATGCAAGATTTGAATAAGAAAAAGAGAAAGGCAAAAAGACTTGCTAGGGAAATAATGAACATTATCAATATGAATAAAAAGACTACTGGAATTGAGAACTAAATCTACTTTTATTTTTGTTTTATTTGGAATGGACTATGTATGTGTTTCAGGTCTGTGACGAGTTTTGTTTAATTTTAACAACTCTATTATATTTTAATATTTCCTGCTCGTTTTTCTAGGGCTAGTTTAATTTTTTTTATTTTTTGGGGAAAGGGCGCAGCCGGGCTGCTGACTCCCTCTTTCTGGTTGGATTGGTCAGTCCTCCTTTCACTCATATGGCCGGATTATGCCGGCTAGGTGGACTGGTGGCTTCTCCCGTTAATACAATACAATATTTTAAACACTTCCCCTTTTAAAGGGCAAGTGGGGATTAGGGAAGGCAGTCGTCAAATCTTGGTGATGAAGAATCCTCATCATCATCATCCACCTTTTAGTTAGGGCGCCACTGTAGAGGCATTAGGTTAATTTGATGCTGGAGATGTAAAAAATGTGCACTTCGCTCGCCGAGACTCGAACCTAGACCTCTCGAATACGCACCGAGCGTGCTGCCGCTACAGTACGAAGGCATGCAGAAAGGGGGGATAAACTACATTGTAACTTTTCAAGCAAAAAATTAACAATTTATCAACATATAAGAATAAAAAATCTGAGCTCACCGAGCCTGGTAATAAAGTGGTTATATACACGGTGAGTCAGAAAAATGTATACACATTTTGAACTGTCAGAGAAAATCTATTTGCCTACCTACAAGGTTAAATTTCTGGGAGAAGAAAGGCTGTCGTCTAATTTGAAAAATAAGTGTACTTTCTGGTCAAATTGAATGTTCCAAATCGCGGTTAAAGTAAACGTTCAAAATGGTAGCTTTTATCATCGACTTACTTCTGAGTCATGACTGATTCTATGCTTCGCACCAGTGTCCAATAGGATATCAGGACACACAACTTGGATCTCATTCCAAAGTGTGTCAAGGTTACATGGTTTACGACGGTATACCTCATCTTTTATTGATCTCCCCAGCGCGCAGGAACCTCGATTCGTCCCCTGCGCACAATACACTAGGCGTAGTACATTTTGATCCAGGTATGCTCGCACATCCTTATGATAGTGCGGAGGGGCGCCATCTTGTTGGTAATAAAACCTGCCATTAGCGTACAATCTCAAAGTAGTAGGGAAAATGGAATCGGCATAGGTACTTTTTTCCAGTTACAGTACCTTCAAAACAGAGAGGCCCAGTGAGTCCCTTAGGAGATAGATGATGTCGCGTATTTACAAAAGGCAAATTCACAACCTCTTCAGTAGTAATCTAGGGATTATCCTGAACCCAGGGCACACAATTATGTCCAGACAGTTCCATTAATTTTTGTGCTTTATCCGACCAAACAATGCTATCCATTAATCCCGATTCACGTGTTATCATCTCCTGTACCCATTCAAAACGTTTTACCTTGCGATCTGGGTCGTCGTCACTAACCTTGGTATGTACATACACACCTTGCTTCTTCCTTCAGGTTGCGTAGTAAACTACACCCTTCCCCCACGACCCTTGCCTTGAAGACATTTTTGGTGGACGCTGAAACAGTTCCAGCACCATACCTGATGATTCATCACTTGTAGCCGTGCAAGGTCGTCCTAATCGGCCTTTCTGCACATCACACACAGTTCCGCGAACCTCAAATTTTTCTGGTAGACTTATAGTGTTAGCCTTGAAGGTGGATCTCCCCATACTCACACCTCCTTTGTCTCTGAACTGCAGCAATATCTCAAACCTCCAGTACCACTTAATAACCTGCTTCCGCTCTTGAAAGCTCTTGAGACATACGTACGCCATGTCGAAGTTACTCTCTTAGCACTAACTGGGTTGCGCAGCTCGATCGACAACTTTGCTGCTACTTCCTGAGGTAACATAACATTACGTAGAAATTTAACCTTGTAGATAGGAAAATAAATTTTCTGTGACAATTCAAAGTGTGTATGCATTTTTAGACGCACCCTGTATGTATATATATATATGTGTGTGTGTGTGTGTGATATTGTAATTTTGACGGAAGATAAATTAATTCACTTTTAGCCATGGCCGAAAAAACTGCTGCGTAGATGACTGGACATTGTGGCGTAGTAGATGATACGATGGAATTTAAGAAGAAGTATGACCAGCTTGATAGTTAAACATCATTTATTTTTGAATGAGGAATTTCTTAACACATATCTTCATAACTGTTGGAAGACTAGGGGCGATAAACGCGCCCCATACTTAAAGATATGTCATTACACGTTCAACCTATCTTCGAAAACGTGATTGCATATCGAATGGCAGCTCTTCGAAGCTAGCAGAGGATAACAGACACGTTGTCAGCAGAAAGGCGAAGTGGCTAAAAAAAAGAGGACGACAACGCAGTTAGTAGCTATTTATAAGTTTTTTGCTTGATCTGATTGGCTGAGGAATTATGCGCAATGCAGATGATTACAGATTTAATTTCCAGACATGACGGGTTTTTAAACTTAAAAAATCTGATGTGTACATCACATGACTTCCTTGTATGGAATATTAAATTATACGCATTTTGCATTTCATTTAAACTTATTGGATTGAATTAAATCTACTTCCTCGATAGCGCATAAACCACAATAGAATAAATGCACTCTTTAAAATTCGCTATATTTGTTTACCACAGCGACACTGCCACTAGCTTCACTTAACAGCGTTACATCTCATTAACACTTTACATCTCATTCATTTTATAACTCATCGCAGAACGCAAAAAAAATTACGTATATCATGTGGAGAATTATATAATCGTTGCAACCTGTTCTATACAAAGACTATAAATGTAATGTGTAAAGGTGTGCAAAAGAAATTAAACAAACAAACAAAAACAAAAAAGGAAAAGAAAGAAAGAAACAGCTTTTCGCAGACGATTCAGTATTTCTCATTCAATTAATTCAGTTCTCATTTCGCGACAAAGCAAAAATACATAAAAACTCAAAATATCTATACTGAAAATGATGAAGTAAATCTTAAACGCTTATTTCCTCGAATAAATTCCAGAATGGATTAAGCATCTTTAATTTGCAATAAAAAAAGAAGGCGTTATCTTTGTTGTTGCAAAACATAGTTTCTCTAGATTGGCAACAAATCCAATACTCTACTAAGTTTCAAATGTAAACAAATATGTCCGCCATGACAAAAATGATTAGACTTAGCCGCACTTAAACAACTTTTAAATGGTTCATAATTCTACAAATCTTGCATGCAGATTTACTAAAGCATAAAAACCTTAACCGGATAGGAACGACATATTGAATCATCTTTAAAGCAAAAAATGCACAATTTACCAACATATAAGAATAAAAAAACTGAGCTGTCTGATCCGAGTAACAGAGTTATAATTCACTATAAATTATAATAAGAAAACTCTCCATATAACATAAGCGACGGAAATTCAATTTAAAAACATCATTGGAAAGGTATTCTTCAAAATTTAAAAAAAATTATAGAATTTTCTGCCTCCTTGCTTTAAACACAGTTAAGGAAAAACTAAATCGCAAAAATGTCAAAATCAAAAGTAAACTTTTTAAGTATTGAAAAACCAGTTATTGTTATTGATAGCAGATTAATCGACTTATCAAGGGGATAAACCAATCTACCATCAATTAACAGTAACTAAAATAAGAAAGAGTGTTTCATCTTACTTCCAAGTAAACATCAAATTATTTGCTAGATTCAAATCATAAATCTAATTGATCTTCAATCAAAATAAAGATATTAGTCACTAAACCAAAAGAATCCTGTTAAAAAGCAAATAATCTTTAAAATTAAAATTTTTCACTAAGAACACAATTAATCTGAACGAGATGCTTACTTTAGAAGACATATCCCCTACACTTTCTTTTCCTTTAAAATACAAAAGTAAAAACAAAAGTAGATTCAAGAACAAATTTAAAAAATCACAAGAAGATAAAAAGAAATAATCCATATAATTTATAGTGAATTATTGCTTTATTACTTTGCAGCTTTAGCGCAAGTCTTGTGCTTATTAATTTACTTTTAATTACTTTCATTATGAATATACATAAAGTTATATACTTTTGATTCGGAAGATTGCAACCAAAATAGGAGGTGCACATCTTCATGTTATAGCAGTCCTATATACAAAATTTGAATGTTCTGAGGCTACTCGTTTTTGAGTTATGTGAGATACATACATACATATGTACGTACGTACATACGCACAGACGCCACGAAAAAATCTCTTCAGAATCCATTTTAAATCAGTTTTATAATTTTTGGGGGGAAAAAGAGTCCTTTATTCTGTTCTTACGTACGAATGTCGCTCAGAAACATCCTTAAATTGCATTCGATAGCTGTCAAAATAGATATTTTCTTTGAAATATGATACTCGAAACTTTTCGCGATTACAATACTCCCTTTTTACTTCGTACAAGGAAGTAAAAACTTTTTAAATTCTTCAATTATACTAATTTTGTTTATAAAGATATGAATAGTAATATATGAAGACAAAAAAAAATTAGAGGAAAAAAAAGGAATTAAAGGCATTAAAATCTAATTTAAAGTATAATCTAAAGTTGAGTTCTTTTTTTTTTATTTTACATAGTCCATTCCGTTATTTAAACTGCAATACTTATAAGGTATTTCTCCCGCCTTCTTCGCATGCCTTCGTGGTGTAGTGGTCTGCATGCTCGACGCGTAACCGAGAGGTCCGTGGTTCGATTCCCGGCGAAGGCGTTGCTCATTTTTCATGTCTCCTGCTCCGAAATAACCTAATGTCTTTACATACTTTATATAAAATTGTGCTGGGCGTATTATGATCATGTGTAATGAAAAATATACTTTCGATAATTAGTTCGTGTCCGGCTATAAAGATCGGCTACGTCTATCTACAAGTCTCTCCTTCAAGTGTCATCTTTCTAATTATGCGCAATGCAGATGGCTACAGAATTAATTCCAGACATAAAGCGTTTTTAAACTAAAAAAAAATTCTGAGAGTTTTCAGATTTTAAATTACGTAAAAAGGGATATTTTTTTAACGTTTTGTGTGTTACCTTTATTTATTAAATGTCACGTTCTTCGCACTTAAACCATAAAATTCAATTCAACAGCAGTATAACAAAATAATTTAAAATGAGCATATCTTTAGAATTTCCGATACACAGTTCCGCCCGCTGAAGATAAAAGTTTTGTTTTGTTTTGTTTTTCCCGTAGAGTGTTGCTATGACTCGCTTTTAAATCGCTACGTTTTTTCATCAAAAATTCGTTTAAGTTTTATAAAATATGAAATAGATAATAAAACAAATTTCATATTCCAAATTTGGCTTCCAGATGCGCATATTCGGGTGGAAAGGTACATTATTCAAAATTGAATGACTCTAGGTACCGTTGCTTTGCCCCATTTGGAGAAATATATATATACATTTATTCAGATTCTTCATTATTTAATTTCGTTAAATATAATACAAGGCGATATCTTTTGGTGACAACAATTTGAAAAGTGATACAGCCGTTTATAGTGATTCAACGCAAAATCGCAAAAAGAAAACAATAGTCCTTCAGGGACTAAAAAGATATAAGAGAATTAACAGCTAATCTTAAAGTTACGTATTTTCTTTTTATTTTATACATATAGGCATATACGTTTGGTGCGGCCGATGGCAACGAAACAGGGAGGTGCACAACTCGATTTATAGCAGTCCCATATACAAAATATCAGCTTTCTATGCCTAATCGTTTTTTGAGTTATGGGAGATACATACATACATACATGTACGTACATCGAAAAAACTCCTCTGTATCAATTTTAAATTCCTTTTACAATCCATTTTGAAAAAAAAAAGTCTTTTATTCTGTCCGTACATACAGATGTCACGCAAAAAAAATAGTTCAGATGGATTCGAGAGCAGTCAAATTGGATATTTTCGTTGAAATTGATACACGAAATTTTTTGCTGTTATAATGCTTCCTGTATTTCGAATATTTTATTTTATATTTTGTGCTGAATTGTTCTTCCTCCATATAGGCTGTAATACACAATTATTTACTCATGCTGCTTTCTAGCATTTTATTTTTTAACTTTAATGGGAGACAAGCAATAGATATTAAAGTAATAAGCACTTTTATCATTATTATTATTTAAATTATAAAAAGGATTAGCAGTAAAATCAATTCTCTTCCTCAGAAATGAATGTGAATGTATATTTGTCTTGCATTTATATAACTCTGAATTTCTTAACGTATGAAATGAGATTTGAAAACTATACCATAACTGGTGACGTACTATTTTACATCTGTAATCTTAATGCCGAAATGGCTGTGCCATTCCAATTTATCTGAATTTCCAATTATCGGAAGAAACATCTGTTCACATACTTCAAGTAATGGAGATTCCAGCATATTTGTTTTAATGATTTAAGCTTTCTTGATAATTTTCTTAATAAAGAGATACCCATTTCGTCCATTCTTACATTTATTCTCAAAAGTATCTTAATTCCATAGTTTATTTCCAATAGCCTATTCTTCAAAAATGCCAAACAAAAATTACAAATTATATACAAATTCATTCTAATAACTAAAAGTTACTAAAACCTGAATCGCTATTTTTTATCCGCATAATGAAAACACTTTCAGAGTTACATTCTCAAGATTTGTCATCATCGTGTGGCAGCAACAGTTGCATCTGTGACAGCTGAACATACAAGCGCGTGACGGCAAACACCTATGATTCACAGTTAGGCGACAAGGAGCAAATATTCCATTTGCGATAAAAAATATTTCGTAGAACTTTCGCGACATCTTGAAATGATGTCAACGGAAATTCCACGTTGAGTTATATTCATGAAAATTTATGTATGACTTCCTAGAACACAGATTGAATAACTTCTGAACGAATGTACCATTGTTAGATATCAGAGATTTACCGCTTCTTACATTCAAAGGAATCCTTTAAAGGAATATTAGAATTTCAAATAGCAGGCCCGAGACTATAGTCCATCCGGATCATTATAGCTCATATTTAACCTGTCTACCGACTTGCGTGTTTTCTCTAATGGTAAAGTAGGAATTTTATTTGTCCGTTTTCCATATTACCGCTCATTAAAAATTAAATAATTCAAAAGTATAGTTGAATCTTAACGAGGCGATCACATCTTGTTGACGTCTACATCTAAAAGAGATCAGTATTTCTGAGACCATAAATTAACATTGGGAATAATAATAATAATAAAAGAAGACTTGAAAAGTTTCAGATTTTAAATTACGTCCAAAGGGGCGTTTTTTTTTTTTTAACATTTTTTGTGTTACCTTTATTTATTAAATATCATGTTCTTCGCACTTAAACCATAAAATTCAGTTAAAGAACAATATTGCAAAATAATTTTAAACTAAGCACATTTTTAAAATTTCCTATACACAGTTTCTCACGCTGGAGATAAAAATGTTTTTTCGGCACAACGTTGCCATTGCCCGCTTTAAAATCCTGGATTTTGTTAATCAAAAATTCGTTAAAGTTTTATAAAATATGAAATCATAATAAAACAAATTCCAGATTTCATATTTGAGCTTCCAGATGTTCATATTCGGATGGAAACTTTCAATATTCCAAATTCGATGGCTCTGGGTATCGTCGTTTTATTACAATGCAAGAAACATACATACATTTATGCACATTCTCCATTATTTAATTTCTTTGAATATAATACAGGGCTGCAAAATTTGGTGGCAACAGTTTGAAAAGTGAACCGACATTTAATGCTTCCGACGCAAAATCGCAAAACGAAAACAATAGTCTTACAGGGACAAAGCCCCTTTGGACTAAAAAAATCTGGAAGCTTTCAGATTTTACATTACGCCCAAAGGGACTTTTTTTAATGTTTTGAGTCTTACCTTTATTTATTAAACGAGCTTTTACCCACGGCTTCGCTCGCGTTGATGTCCTTAAATAAGTTTCAAAGACTATTGAAAAAAAATAAAATAATTTGATTTTTTTTCTTATTGCCTGACCAGGATAATCAGGATAAAATTTTAGTTACTATTACTTATTTTTAAGTTAAAAATACACTCCGCGTAAAATTTCAGTAAATAGTGATCTTCCTCATGGAGATAAAAAGAAATCCATATTAATGTCGCTAAGACGCTATTTTGGATAATTTTTTAAATCCCATTTTGGATATATCAAACATTGCAATCTTATCTTTTCTTTGTTGTTGTTGTTGTTGCTGCTGTTTTGTTTTACTAAAAAATTCTAAAATAAAGTATAATTTTTTAAAAAAATGAAAAACATGCTTTATTAAGATATCTCACTACGAAAATAGATAATTTTCATTACCAAGATTTCAAAAAGTTGAATGTTTGCGTGGTTTAAGCCACGCACCTGCGCGCACAGACAAACTTTTACATCGTTTGACTTATCGTTATGAAACTTTCAACATTTAATGTTTATACAAGGACAATCATTTTAAGCTGCAAAAATATTATATAGTTTAAGTCTCAACAGATAAGTTACATTTTATAGCCTGTAACCTTTTCTAATATAACAAAAATATTTCTTGAAAATTTCATGATGATCGGTTAAGTAATTAAGGCGTGAAAGCGTAACAAACAAACAAACAAACTCACATTCGCATTTATAATATTAGTTAGGATATCATGTTCTTCGCACTTGAACCATGTAATTCAATTCAACTCAACAGCAATCTCACAAAATTATCTTAAAATGACCATATCTTTAGAATTTCCGATACACAGTCTCACGCGCTGGAGATAAAAATGTTTTTTCTATACAACGTTGCCATTGCTCGCTTGGATAATATTTGGTGGCAACAATTTGAAAAGTGAAACGGACATTTAAAGTTTTCGTCGTAAAATGTCCAAACGAAATTAATAGCCCTTCTGGGCTAACGCCCTTTGGGCTAATAATTGAATTATGAGAATCTCTAAGAACACTAGTTTCTACCTCGACCATCAAGGACACCTTGCAAAAAAAAAACTGGACAGTTCTATATCTCCTACTGGAGTAGTTCTATATAAATTCTACACATTCTACTAGGATATTGCCGAAATTTAACTTACGTTTTTTATGCCTCGATATGTTCGATAAGTTCGACAGTGCAGCGCGCGTCGAACTTATCGAACTCGAGTTGTATTCCAAACAAATATCGCACACCAAACAAAAACTTTCCGTCAAAACAGATCGTACAAGAAATGGACGTTTTTCAAAGCGGACGTACACGGATGTACTACTGCAAATGCGCTCCTAATAATCGGCAAAGCACTAAAATTGGATTCGGCCTATGTACTACATTACAGCCTACGTACAAACAAGGTTTAACTTTAGGCGGGCTGCAAAAAAAAAATCAATATTCATAGAAACGTAGATTTATTTCGAATAATACAATAATAAACATATATATATATATTTATATAGAAAAGAACAAGAAAAATTTAATGTTTACGTCCTGATACTTGACATCTCTTCTCTGCTATTATCTTTCCTATTTCGGGAGAAATTTTGTTTGCAGTGATAACTTTCAACGCTGACCCAAGGTGAGCATCATTAATACGGTTTCTAATAGGAGACTTATTACCTTTCATGACTGAAAATAACTGCTCGCACCGATAAGTGCTACCAAACATGGAAATAATTTCATATGCGAATTTTCGAGTATTTTCAAACCTGGCTGGTAAATATTTGTAAAATTCAGGCACGCCCACTTCAATGAATTTTGCTTTCAAATTTGAGTTGCATTGAATCTCGATCACCTCCATTTGCATATGGCTGGGTACTGAGTCAATACTTATTGAGAAAATCGAAGAAAACAAAAAAAAATTGTCTTCGAGGGAACTAAAATCATTAAACCTCGTTTCAAATTCAGTTGTTAAATTTGCAATTTTTTCTGCGTATTTTTGATACGAACAAGTATCATCTAAACTTGATTTGTTCATGCTGCACGTCGGGAAGTGCGTCAAATCTTCCTTTTTAAGTTGTTTTTCCCAAGGAACTAGTTGACATTTGAATGCTTTAGTTATGTCAAACATGTTCGTAATGATATGACCTTTTCCTTGTAACGATAAATTTAAATCGGTTAAGTGTTTGGTTATACCAACCAAGAAAGATAAATCTTGTATCCATATTGGATCGTAAAACAAACTTACGTCTTGATTTTTTGTTTTTAAAAACTGACATATTTCTTCTTTCAAATCCCAGAATTGTTTGAGAATCTTGGAGCAAGATAACCAACGTACCTCGGTAGAGTAGAACAAACCCGAATATTCACTATCTAACTCAAGAAAGCAGTGAATTGACGCTGATTTAAATCTCGAGATCTTATAAAATTTATAACTTTTTTTATATATGACAAAACATTCTCCATATTTATTACTTTCGTGCATAGAACTTCTTGATGTATAATACAATGCATATGATGAATGTTTGAACAGTGAATTTCACTAAGTTTTTTTCTTAGTAATGCTACGAAGCCCTTGTTTTTCCCGGTCATTGATGGAGCGCCATCTGTAGCTACAGAATTTAATTTTGCCAAAGGTAGATTGTATTTCTGCAGAAGTCCAAAAACACAAGTAAATATATCTTCTCCTGTGGTAGTACCAGGCATCGGTATTAGTTCCAGTAATTCCTCAAAAATGTTAAAATTCTTGTCACAAGAACGAAGAAACACTGCTAATTGAGCTTTGCCACTAATGTCCGTGCTCTCGTCACAGGCAATGGAGAAACTTTCGAAACTAGATGATTTTGCTTTGATCTGATCACTTAAATTCGCGGCTAAATCAGTAACTCTTTCCGCAACTGTATTTCGAGACAATGAAATTGATTGAAAAGCCTTCACATTTCCAGGACAAACAATTTCTCCAGCTTTCATTAGGCATTCCTTGATGAAATCACCGTCAGTAAAAGGCTTCGAATGTTTAGCTATCAACTCGGACAAGACGTAGCTTGCATGTACCGCCGCTTCACTTTCTTGCAATACTTTACTAAACATGGACTGTTGCTTTTTCACTCCTAACTTGAGCTCTTTCAACTTTTCTTCTCTCATTAATCCTTCGTAATTGTTATATTTCGATTTGTGTTGTTCGTAATGACGTTTAATATTATATAACTTTGGTACATTAATAGTATTATTACATATCAAGCAGATTATTTTATCTTTTATTTCACAGCAAAAATATTCTAATTCCCATTTTACTTGGAATATTCTATGTTCGTCAGCGATTTTTCGTTTAATTTTACTACCACTTGGTTTTGATATAGACATACTGAATACAAAGGGCTGGAATAAACACGGTTAACGTTAAAAAGTTAACAAAAATTTATTCTTTCCACAAGAGATAAATCAAAATGCTGAAATATTTCTTCAAAAATATTCTAACAATATCACAAAATGTCAAACGTTTATCAAACATCAATTCAAAACAGAGAAACTAATTCTATCTCACAGCGAAATCGCTACAAATCAATCACAGCATTAAGTAAACAAACAGTTCGCTAGAACTACAGCTACTACTGAGATGAGTTGTTTGTTCTCGGCTTTTATAAGCTTTATAATTAATTTCTCGAATATACTGGAAACATCTATAAATATCTGGATTTTTGTGGATGGCAACAGCAATTACGAGATATTTATTTATTAGGTATTAAATGCACGCACTGTTCTATTTTTAACCTTCCAACGCAGCTGTCTTTTCAAAAATCGTCTGCGTTGCTAAGGCAACATGAAGCAAATCTAATTACAATTCTAAATAAAAAAAAACTAACTAAATAAATAACTAAGAAATCCGTAACAATATGAATTAAATAATAATTAATAATAAAGCAAAGTGCATGCACATGCATGCACCAATATATCGTACAAAACTATGATTGGAAAACTGAGACCATGAGTTCGGCCACATTCGGCTATCGGGGGATGCGTACAAGTTCTGAGTGCACGTGTCCCCCAAAAGCCGAAGGTAGCTGAACACAAGCTACTCACACGCATTTGTAATTTAAGTAGTGTGTGTGTCAGCTCGCTGTGAGTAATCTAACAACACTGAATAAATTATCGCTAATTACTTAGCAGTAAACATTTCATTTTTTTCTTCGTCGATATGTTATTTTATTATTATATATTATTATTTGCCGATATATTGGTCGAGCCGCAAAAATATTTGTTGTGGGCCGCATGCGGCCCGCGAGTTTGACATCCTTGCATTAAACTATTTCGGAAGCAGGAGTATTGAAAAATGAGCAGCGCCTTCGCCGGGAATCAAACCACGGACCTCTCAGTTACGCGTCGAACGTGCTGACCACTACACCACGAAAGCATGTGAAGAAGGCGAGAGAAACACCTTATAACCTAAGATAGTTACTACTAAAAAAAAAAGGAAGAATACTCAATGCTTTGAATAATTCCAGTTGATGTGATTTCACAGATCCAGCTAGTAATTAATACTAACAGAGATAATCTACCGTATTTATTGCTTTTAAATCTCTTAGTTTAATTATTTTGAATTATTTGAATTATATGAATCTTGAGCAGAATTTTTTAATGAAAATAAATTTAATTTTACTATAGCAAAAATAAATACAAGGTGATGTGTTTATTTTAGGACGTATGTATTCATGTACTCATAATAATTAATTAGTATGGTACAAATGGGTTGGATGCAAATAAAAATACAATTTCATTGTTAAATTCTGTTTGGTAAAAATCCGCTTTGTATATTTTGCTTTACAGCGAAAAGAATATTCTATTCTTCTAAATGTTTAATCGTCGTTAAAATTTTAGACACGAAAATGTAAATTTTGCCTTGCATTGCAGTAAATATCTATTGGGTTTTGTACCTTTTTTGATAATTGTGAAAACAGAATATTATTTCTATTAACACTGTACAGACATGAAATACATTTAAAAATGGAACGCTTGCTTACTTTTCTCACTTGTAATTACTTATACGCCTCAAATGGACAATTAAAACTTTCGATTTTTGAGTATATTTTTGGTTCGTTTCCAGCCTTTCAGGCAGAAAACAATTTTTTAATACCCTTCAATTAATTTCACTATGCCCAAAAATTTTTAATTAAATTTTGAGATTTAGAAGTTTATTTACATATGATTCTGTCCATACCAAAGATCGCAAAATGAGCAAATTAGGTGCATTTTACTAATTTGGACGCCTCTTAACATAGACGCTTGTTCGCAGCTTACGACCAAACATATGAAGAAACGGGAAACAAATAAACAAAAAGAAAATATTAGCAGAAATCAAAAGTAACGGCTCCTTCAAGTACAGCATTCAATGCGATTATCGTTCGATGCCCGACGGGTAAGTCATTGAAGAAGTCAAGGTCTTCCACGGTCGGGCACTTCAATCTATCGGAATAGCATACAGATGATCGTGTAATTTTGACGTCAGAATTTTAATCGCGATGATAATGTTGATCTCTTTCTTACGATTCACTTTTCAAGCTTTCTCCCTTTTCTCTCTTCCATTTCTTGACTGAATTTAATGTATTCGGCACGTAAGTTTGCTCAAATGGGTCAAAAGAACAAATTTACGTGAGTGTTTTACTATTAAGTTATATATAAGTAAGATATAAGATAATACGCCGCTGCTCTAAAAGCTAATTGGCAATCTCAAAATTAACATTCTAAATTTGGTGATCTCCCCCTGAATTCATCTGTTCTCTCGAATTCGAGATTTTTCGACGTTACGTAACGCTGCTTGAAAAGTGCAAACCAAAACTAATATTAACCAATCATAGCTGGCTCTAGAATCGCAGCTACTCTGGTATAAATACTCTGGTGATCTAATCAATTCGAGATTCACTTAGGAATCTGGAAAGAGCAGGGACAGGAATTCTCCGCTGCATGGCAGAATAATAACAATAGTATCAAAGTAACCTTAAGCTTCTAGCAGATCACCAGCATGGTTTCAGCAAAAAACTTTCGACCACCATCCAGCTAGTTCGCCTAACTAAATTCATCGGTTCGGTCTTGCACAATAAAATGAGTGTTGCTATCCTGATGTTACACGCGGCAAAAGCTTTTGACCGCGTCTGGCATCTAGGACTTTTGTTCAACCTCATCAAGATCGACCTGCCGCGCGACCTCATCCTTATGATAAATTCTTTCCTCACTGAACGGACTTTTACGGTCAAGCATGGACAGGCGATTTCAAGTGTAAAGCCCATATAGGCGGGTATTCTCCAGGTAGTATACTTGGTCCGATATTCTATATCCTGTATGTAAGCGATTTCCCAAACACTCACGATGATGTAAACTCACTCCTAGCTAGCTACGCCGACGATACGGCAATTGCAGTTAAATTGCGTTGACTAAAGGAAAAAATCCCGGTAATTGAAGAGTGGTGTAGCCGCTAGAAAACCTGTATCCAGCCGACTAAATCGAAAATCTTGGTCATCCGGAAATACAGAAGACAAGATATTCTCAAATCAAAGCTCATTTTATTTGGATCTCCTGTACCGGTTGTCAAGAAAACCAGCTACTTAGGTGTCATACTTCACCTGGAAAGATCACGTGAGCCAGGCCTGCGGGAAAGCCTACAGGATCATGTTCAACCTTCTTCCACTTTTAAAGAGTGATAATCTATCATTGAACCTGAAAAAAAGATTTTATCTTCGGTCATTCGACCGATTCTGACCTATGCCTCGCCTACTTGGACCAATGCTACGGATCAGGATATTATGAAAATTCAGGTAGTGCAAAATAAGTTTCTTCGCACAATCACTGGTGCCCCATATTACGTCCGAAATAAAAGTCTTCATGTTGACCTAAAACTTGAACCCATTCAAGATTTCATCAATAGGATTAATGAAAATTTCTTCGCAAGAGCTTTGATAAACAACCCAGCGAATTTCGCTGAAGTGCTTTCTTAAGAAATCCTGAGCGAAGACAAGCTTCTACGCCCTTTCGCAGCTAACCAACTACAGACATATCAGGCCAACCAATGAGGGTGCAGATAGCCTCCTATGTGCAGTAGTCGGCAAGCCACGTCCCTTCATGGCATTAGATTCGCTTCTTTAGGCCACGTAACCAACTAAACGGTGCCTGACCACAGACCCTTCCACAGCTCCGTTCGGTCTTGGCATTTTCTTGCAGGAAGCAATGGGCTTCAAAGTTTTTCCCACCTCAGCTTAAAGCTCATCTGGAGTATACTATTTATAGACTTTCTCAGACGTCAGGCCCACTTCGGGATTCACTCAGGAATCTGGAAAGAGCAGGGATAGGAATTCCCCGCTGCATGTCAGGATAATAACAATAGTATCAAAGTATCAAAACTACGTCATTCCCTTCTGCTAGCTTCCACCTTGCTAATGACTCCTTCCCCGTCTGAAGTGCCAGCGTCTTAATTCTAAGAATCAATGTAAGTAGCAGTTTATCATCTTTCATTATGATTGAATCATAGAAATGTATCGGATTTCATTATGAGTGGATAAACATTTATGGAGATGATTTTATTGTGTGAAAATAAAGACTGGAAATTCTTCAAGTTCAAGTTTTGTAATCTTCATCTGTAACCCTTCACGCTCAGCTACGACGACTGTAAGCTATGCTCATGCTAAGCTATGCTAAGTCCTTCTATGCTCATCGAAATCATCACATATATATACTATATTTTCCGTTTGACAATATTATTAAACAACTTACCACCTAGACGAGATACTGACGATAATTACTGTACCGAAGGACCCGGTTCTGAATCCCGGAGAGGGTATTTATGCTTGTAAACGTATAGTGTCTGTGAGGTAAGAAGCACGCAAAATACACAGCAAGCCGAAATCCTCTGGAGAAGTTACTGGTACAGGAAGAATGGTGGTAGACCCTCGAACCGCCCCGTTCCCCTCCGAAATCTAAACTAGAGATGAAGCTTATCAATTAGCTAGGCACAGCAATTCCTCAGTCACCTTTGGTACTACAGAGGTGCTGGCTTAGCTGCTGTCTGTGCCTGATGCATAAGTTAAATCACATTAATATACTACAGAGAGTGCATTCCATATGTCTAATTTATAAGATTTTTTTATTTCTTTATATTTTTACTGAATTTTAATTTTAATTTATTAATTATTTCAATTATTAATTATGTTGGGTCGATAGCTCAATGATCACCACACATTGCAATAAGTACGCTGGTTCGTTACTTTATTAATACACATATTTAAATTACAATCACTCATCATTAACTCATGGCTGTAACCAGCCCTCACACACCGTCGATGGCAATTCTCAAACTCCTCTGATCATGACATTACAGATGCGCATGTGCAGATTACCTTACAGATGCGCAGGCGCGAACATGCCGCCGAGCGTTGCAGTGCGTACCATTCAACTATTGTAATTAAGATATATTATAAAGAAATTTAAACAAGTATATTACAAACAATTTTGAACAAGTACTACTACATAAAATAATAGTAAGTACATTAATCATTAAGAGGTAAAATACATAATTTAAAATTTTTTAAACAATAAAATAAATAGATTATACCATAAACTTTGCAATGATAATCAATGCCATACACACATAGTAACTACATAATAATAGTAATTATATAAAAAAAATAAAATTACTTTTCAATAGGTAAAATACAAATCTTTGAAATGGGTCTTTTGTAAACTCCAGATTGAGTTTTGACTTTAACCACTTTGACCCGATTGTCTTCACCAAAATAAAGCTCTATTATTCTGCCTAATACCCATTTTTGCGGCGGTAGATTTTCATCTTTCAGAAGTAATAACTCATTTATTTTTACATTATCCTTTTCTACCATCCACTTGGACCTCTGTTGCAAATTATTCAGATACTGTATATCCAAAAAGCTTGAATTAATTTTGTCAGTCTTTTCCAATTAGATAATCGATTATCTTTAACTTCAGTTAAACTTGGCTCTATAATAGTATTTAAGGGTTTGACAATTAAAAAATGGGCAGGTGTTAATACATCATACACATTAGTATCGGACGACAGAGGTACAAGCGGTCTTGAATTTAGAATTCCTTCTATTTGGGTA
>KK115884.1:32370-86676 GCA_000611955.2 Stegodyphus mimosarum | reverse complement strand
GGGAATGGCATCACTACGCCACCCAATCAAAAGACAGATGGGGACTGACGTCATAGGACGCCAAAGAATGAGAAGAGAGCTTTCCGCGAGGACGATGACGATGTTTGCACGCTGTAGTTAGATAGTTATTTTTCTTTCATATTTCATTGTGTGTATGTGTAAATAAATCCTTTTATTAGCTTTAAAGATTTCGAGTGCTCTATTTATCTAAGATAGCTGTTAAATTCATCGGGTAGATGACTTACGAATCATTTTCTGAGCTAGCCATGAGATCGAAAGTTCATTAGGCAACATATACTGGCGCCCAACGTGGGGCACGATAACAGCTAAAATAAATTGAAAATGGATCTTACACAGCTGAAAACTGAACGGAAATGTCTAAGAACTTCCTTTACGTCTTGTGCAAACAAAATTGATGCAGAATTGAAATCAGATATTCAAGATTTAAAGTTACTTTCGGTTCTGGAACTGCAACTTAAAGACAAGTTTAATCGACTTGAAATTTGCCAAAAGGAAGTAACGGCAAGAATTCTTCAATCTAAAGATGCTGAAACGTTGTATGAAGAAGATTTTAATTCATCTGAGTCCTACAGAGATAGATATTTTGAACTGTGTTCTCAGATCGAAAAGACGTTGAAAAATCCTTTACCTGCTGAATTACCTGAGAAACGCAAATTTAAACTGCCGAAGATCGAGCTAAAGAAATTCAGCGGCGAGGCCAAGGAATTTCTGACGTTTTGGAGCCAGTTTTCAAAGATCCATGAGGATCCTACGATTGCAGATGAAGATAAATTCCAGTACCTTCTGCAAGCAGTTGTTCCTGATTCGAAAGCCGCACGGGTAGCGGAGAGCTTTCCTACAACGGCGTCGAATTATCCGAAAGCAATCGCCCAGCTTCGAGAGAGGTTTGGAAGAGAAGACTTACTTGTACAGATATACGTAAGAGATCTTCTAAGCATGGTTATGCGTAATGCAAGCAGTGGACGTGTGAAGACGGATCTTCCTACGCTCTACGATGATTTAGAAACCAAGATTAGAGCTTTAGAAAGTCTTGGGAGAACTCAAGAGAAGTATGGTGATTTCCTAACGCCTTTGGTAGAATCCTGCCTGCCCGAAGAAGTGTTAATTGCTTGGGAGAGGAGAAGAAATTTAAAAGAAGCACCTCGAGCAGATGACCGATGCCTTGAAAATTTGATGAATTTCCTGAAACAAGAAGTGAAAGGAGAAGAAATGGTTGTGTTAGCCCGTACCGGATTTAATTCCAATCATATTTCTATAAAAAAGGATACGCTGAATAAAAATATAGATTCCGCCACTGCAGCTGCACTAGTGAGTACATCGAATTCTGAGAGCCCAGGTAAGCGCAATTTTAACTGCCTCTTTTGCGAGAAACGGCATCCAACTAAGGAATGTTTTTCCGCTAGAAATATGACATTAGAAGCTAAGAGAAATATCTTAATTAAAAAGGGTGCGTGTTTTAGATGTTTTAGATTGGGACATATTTGTAAAACATGTCGAGTAAACATTTCTTGCATGCACTGTCTTAAAAATCATCATTCTATAATGTGTCCCAATCGCCGAGAAAAAACGCAAATGAAAAGTCTCGAAGTGACGTAACTGAAACCAGTACATTGACTAATAACTATAAAATAGAAAATATTTATTTAATGACTCTAAGGGTTAAAATTAAATTTAAAAATATTGAGCTTAAAGTACGCACAATATTGGATACAGCTTCTCAGCATTCGTATGTCAGTAAAAAATGAGTAGAGGATTTACATTTAAAACCATTAAGGCGAATTAAATTGAAGCATGCTTTATTCGGGGGGAGAGAAACGCAAGTGCAGAATCACGATGTTTATAATTTGTTCATTTCGTCGTTAGATGAATCTTTCTCCTTTCAAATAGAAGCACTTTCAGAAAGCAAAATTTGTGGCACAGTGCCAAGAGTGAACGATAGTAAAATTCTTAATGAACTGAAAGAGAGAGGCGTCAGTTTGTCTGATTTGAGTTCTTCAGATTCTGAGATCGGCCTTCTTTTGGGGGCGAATATTACCGGCGCTTTGTTTACTAATAAATCTGTTAGATTGGCGTCAGGATTATTTTTAATTGAGACTTGTTTGGGACATGTGTTAACTGGGAATCATGAGTCATTTGGAGATAGCAGTGATGATACTATTCTGAATGTAATTTCGTTGTATGTTAGCAATTATTCGATAAAAGATTTATGGTCTTTGGAATCCATAGGAATTTCAGATCCCATAGACAATAATAAAAAGAATTTAGAATATTCCAGAGTTTTGGGAGAGTTCAAAAATAATGTGAAAATTCTTTCGGACGGTAGATATGAACTTTGTTTACCTTTTAAATCTGATATGGCCGATTTACCGACAAATAAAGATTTAACTTGGAAGCGGCATAAAAGGATGTGCCAGAGAGCACAAGATAAACCATTTTTAGAAGAATATACTGCGATTTTCTGGGACTGGGAAAAATTGAATATAATTGAAAGGGTAACTGATAATATTGACACAGGACATTTTTTGCCTCATCGGCCACTAACTAAACACAGTACCACTACCAAAATTAGGCCTGTCTTTGACGCGTCTGCTCGAGAAAGTGGTAAATGCTCTTTGAACGACCTTTTTTTGTATAAGGGCCCGAACTTATTAGATATAATTCCAGATATAATTGATGGGTTTCGAATTCATCGAATAGGATTGTCTCCAATATTGAGAAAGCATTTCTAATGCTAAGCATAGCCCCTCAAAATAGAGATTTCTTGCGGTTTTTTTATCCGGCCGAGAATGAACAGATTGTTTACAGACATTGCAGAGTGGTATTTGGGTTAAAGTCGAGCCCATTTTTATTAGCAACTTCAATTACCCATTTATTAGATAACGCACCATCCGAATTTGAAGCTTTAGCGTAAAAACTGAAACGTTCTTTTATGTTGATAATTGTGTTTCCGGCGTTGCGAATGTTAAGGAAGAGGAAAATTTTATTGTGAAAGCGAAAGATATTTTGTCACGGGGTTGTTTTAATTTGAGAAATTGGGAGAGTAATGTAAAATGTAAATTTGTTTCTAAAAGTACTGGTGTCACTAAAGTATTAGGAATTTTGTGGGATCTTGATAAAGACACTCTTAAGTGTAATTTAAACTTGGATATTGTGAGCGAAGATCAGAATTTGACTAGAAGAATCATTTTAGCTACAGTTCAGAAAATATTTGATCCTATAGGTTTGTTGAGTCCTGCAATCTTACCGCCTAAACTTTTATTGCAGAAAGCGTGGAATTTAAATCTAAAGTGGGATACTCCCTTACCAGACAACGTTCAGATGGATTTTAAAAGATGGTTTAGAGAAATAGCCGGATTAAGAAACATCGAAATCTCACGTTACGTTGAAATAAACGATTCCACCGAGATGCATGTTTTTGTCGATGCATGCAAAGAGGCATATGCCACCTGTATTTTTTCAGAACGAAAACCTCTCAAGGGGTAAATATTTACTTTGTTAGAGCAAAAACCAGAGTTGTGCCTTTGAAAAAAGTGACGATCCCTAGGTTAGAGTTAATGGCTTGTTTGTTGCATTGGTGCCAGGTTAGCACATTCAGTGAAGCAGGCATTAAGCGGCCATGATATTAAAACAATATTTTGGAGCGACTCTATGATAGCTTTATACTGGTTAAAAGAATATGGTGATTGGACAGTTTTTGTCTCAAACAGAGTAAAGGAAATAAATAACCTCTTTCCAAATAATGAGTGGCGACATGTTCCAGGAAAAATTAATCCCGCGGATCTGATTTCGCGAGGGTGTTCGCCTAAGAAATTGTTAGAATCTTGCTGGTGGAAAGGCCCAACATGGTTGTTACAAGCACCAGACAACTGGCCTATTAGCGAGATATTGATGACTGAAACACCCGAAATAACTCTTGAAAGGAGAAAGGTTAGGCTATGTAATGTTAATTTGTCAGAAGAAAAAATCCCCTGGTATGTCTTTAAATTTTCAAATTTCCATTCGATAATTAGAATGGTTTCGTGGATTCTAAGATTTATTAATAACACAAGATTGCGTTTCGATACTAGACAGGGGGGAGAACTTTTAATGCAGGAGATTGAAAATGCTGAGATGCTGCTTATTCGATATGTTCAAGCTTTATTTTTTCCAGTTGAAAGCTCTATTCGAAACTTGTGCGTTTTCAAAGATGTGAACGGAATTATCCGAGTTAAAACACGAATTACTGAACGCATAGATAAGCCTTTCTTCATTTCACCGGTGCTTCTTCCTGATAAATGTATCTTTACTCAAAGACTGATTGAATATTTTCACCGAGAAAACTGTCATGCTGGAACCCAGATATTACTAAGTATATTGCGTGAAAAGTACTGGATTATAAGAGGGAGAAGAGTGATACGTAGTGTTCTGAATGGCTGTATTAAATGTCGAAGATACAAAGCTAAATCTTTAATCACTGAACCAGTTTCCTTACCTGCTGATAGAGTGGGAAATGCAACAGTTTTTGAAGTAGTAGGTATTGACTTAGCTGGTCCCCTATTTGTAAAACGTGGGGGAAAAGTATGGATAGTTCTCTATACATGTGCTCTTTATAGAGCAATCCATTTAGAGTTAATAACGTCGCTATCCACTGATGCTTTTCTGTTATCATTTAGACGTTTTGTTGCTAAAAATGGAAGACCTAGAGTGATATATACTGACAACGGTACAAACTTTAGGGGAGCTTACAATAATTTGTTAGAAATTGATTGGAGTAAAGTAACTCGACAGACAGAAATACAGAAGATCGAATGGAAATTCATTCCCCCTACTGCTGCCTGGTGGGGCGGGTGGTGGGAAAGACTTGTTCGAGTAGTCAAAGAACGCCTTAGAAGAACACTGGGCAAAGCTGTTCTTACCTATGAAGAACTGGAAACAGCTATGTGCGAATGTGAAAGGGTAGTAAATTCGCGACCCTTAACATATTTGTCCGAAGATTCCGAAGATTTGTTTCCACTTACGCCAGCTATGTTTTTGACAGATAGATCCAATTTAGATGTAACTGACATAGACGCAATGGACACAGGTCATCTTAGAAAAAGAATCAGATTTCGTGCGAAATTAATGGAAGACCTCCGAGTACGTTTTCAAAAAGAATACTTGGGATTACTTATTCACAAACGACAGCAAAATTCACAGTTTCCAAATATTCGAGTAAATGACGTTGTTTTGGTAGGAGATGACATCAAAAAAAGATTGAATTGGCCGTTAGCTAGGGTTACAGAACTGATTCCTGGAAAAGATGGTAAAGTGAGAACAGTTAGATTAAGAACGCAATCTAACAATTTGATACGTCCGATACAGCGAGTACTTCCTCTAGAAGTTCAAGATAATGAGTTGTCAAGTTCACGTCATTTAAGTGATCCTCAAAACCACCAATCGCCTGTAAAGTCTTCAGTGTCTAGTATGGGAAACGATTTGTCTACCTCTTATCATTCAGAAGTTTTTGGATCGTCCCAATCTCCGGATCCCATTGATGTTTCCGATGCATGTGACAGTCCTAAGACTATAAAGACACGATCTGGTAGACCAGTTAAGATGCCACTTAGGCTGAACTTGACAAACTTGAATGTTTTGAGTAGCTGTCCAGCCACTCAAAGGGGAGAGGATGTTGGGAATGGCATTACTACGCCACCCAATCAAAAGACAGATGGGGACTGACGTCATAGGACGCCAGAGAACGAGAAGAGAGCTTTCCACGATGACGATGATTGCACTCTGTAGTTAGATAGTTATTTTTCTTTCATATTTCATTGTGTGTATGTGTAAATAAATCCTTTTATTAGCTTTAAAGATTTCGAGTGCTCTATTTATCTAAGATAGCTGTTAAATTCATCGGGTAGATGACTTACGAATCATTTTCTGAGCTAGCCATGAGATCGAAAGTTCATTAGGCAACATAGGTAATGTTCGGTTCTTAAATAATAATATTAAAAAAAATTTTCAAGAAACAGGAAATTGAATGTCAAAAAAGAATAACCTAAATGGCTGTTATTTACGTTTTAAGAGCAGGCAGGTACTGTTTTGCAAAATGACGGTTAAATATCAAGCATTTTATTCCATTCTAAAGCACATGCGCGAGTACATGCAAGCATGGGGTATCTGCTGTCACTTTTATGAAAATAATAATAATAATAAAAAGATTGAAACTCATTGTAAGTAAGCAGAAGGTTTTTGAAAGTTTTGTTTTTGGGGGGGGGGAGGGGAGCAGAAAGGCATTCATAATAGGCTGTGTTTTAAATTATTTTTCCTCTTCGATTTTGTTTGGCACATTTAATATTAACTTTCAAGCATTCTGCAGAAATAAAATTTCATAGTTCTTTTTTTGCGATTAAGTGTATTCACATATTCTATTAAAATAAAGATATTCAAATATTTTTCTGTTTGGATGAATTTATCTAACATTCTTCCCTATCCTCAACATCTTTTAACTTTAAATATGTAATTGATTGTATCCCCTCAGAACATTTAGTAACATTCCATGTAAATAAACCACATGACTGTTCATTACTGCAAAAAAAAAAATTAAAATAAGAGTAGGGAAATTAGTCAACTGACACTTGAATTATTTGCATAGTTATGTTATTGTAATACGTGTACATCTCAAAAGAAAAACAGATGACAAAGTATGTTTACATACTGTTATAAGTTTTTCTGCACCCAAACTCTGAGAACTTCTAACTACGTTACAACTCGTAGTGCGTTCATCAAAACAGCAATGATTATTATACAAATTTTCTCCAAATTCTTTGTATATTTGCGTTGGATATATATATATAGTTACGTTATTTTAATGCATGCACATCTCAGAAGAAAAACAAATGATGTAAAAAGAAAAGAGAATCTCAAAAGAAAAACAAAGTATGTTTATATATTGCTACAGCAGTACTAAAGTAAGAATTGAGAGTTAAATAGTTGTACTAAAAATAATCAAAGAAATAAATAGCATATTTGTTATATTATTGGCATGATATAAAACAACTGCATTACTATTGTTTTGGCTAATGATGATTATTTCGATACAGATAGAAAAGGCAACAAAAAGGAATGAAATGTTATCATCAAAAATATTTACATGGACTCTTTCTAGCTGTTACATTTCGTTATGCTGCCAGGACATTTATAATCTAAAGCTCATAGCATGGTAACACTTGCCATGAGATTTCTAGTTTATTATCTATGATACTTGAGAAATAACATTCTTAGAGACATTTATTCATTATATTGCATCTTAAATTTATATTTAAATTAAAATCATACATTGCTTATCCAAGTGATTTAATGTAATAATCATACTTCTTGACCAATGATATTCAAGTTGATTGCCCATGGCTTGTGCATTAACATCAGTTACATAGTGCTATGTTTATTTATTATTTTTACTCATCTGTGGAAAAAAAAATAGCTCATGAAGAATTGGACGGTTGAGATTTATGTTTGCATTTTAATAATATCTAATTGATGTAATTTATAATCTATATTTAAAAAAATACTTATCTTATATACGGTGCATAAAAGACTTAGGTAATATATTTTATAAAAATTCTAAGTATATTTCTTTAGCTGTGTGCCAAATGTTTTCTTGTTTCAAGAATTTTTCATGTTATCATTTTCAATGTGAAATACTGTTAAGGAATTCATAACTTCTTGAAATTTAATAATATGGGAAAATTCTTATAGCTTCTTCCATTCGTATGTCTGCTGCAGTGTGTTTTAATCCAGTTAATAACTGTTTTAATCATGGCATATCAAGAACTTTGACAGCACTTAATGTAATTTTGGTGAAATCGTTTGACAGCACATGTAATATGTAGTTTCCTTCTCAATTTAGGAATGAAAATTACTCCAAAATAAATGGAACACTTAACACAGGATAGGATTATTTTCTTTTTAGAGAGACCTACAGCAAATATATTTACATTAAATAGAATTTTTCATTTGTTGTGTAGCTTCCAATATATAAATGTGTATTTGTAACCATTTATATGAATAGACTAAGTGATGCTTTTTATGTGATAAAACCACATTTTTTCATCTGCAGAAATGGCTACAGTATAAAAGTATTATCACAGATAATAAGATTTTGGAGACAAACTATTTGGTACAAATGTTTTGGTTTGGCATGATATAAAACAACTGCATTACTATTGTTTTGTTAATGATGATTATTTCGATACAGATAGCTGACTGGTTGAAAACACATTCTCTGTAACTTCTTGTAGAAGGAGAAAAATCATGTGACAATGCTAAAACCTGTAGAAAAATTTATTAAAAATGTTAATTATCCTAAATAACTTGTGTGTTGTACTTGTTGTGTAAATAACTTGTCTAACTAAACCTTTAGTGTCTGAAATATCATTCACCTAAACAATAATCAACAAAAGCCCTGAAAAGTACTTAAGGGAAATGTCTGCTTGTTAGAATGGCATGACATTACAAATCTTCTAAGATAGAATTGACTTATGTTTTTGATACATTTTGTAAAGCCTAGGCATCTAATCAAATGCTTGAGACCTTAACTGTATCAAAGAAGAGTGCATATATAACCAATAAGTAGGCGAATTGAGAATTTGGATCTGAATCTATATCGATGTGAGGTTATAACCTCACATAGTAGTCATCATATTTTAGCCATTTCAGAATAGCTTCAACAATCTTTCTCAGCAACAATAATAGACTAAAAGGACTGCACATTTATTACATCAAAGCTTGTAAATTAGCTTGTAAAATAAACATATTTTCATTCAATAAGCATGTATTTTATAAAAGATTAACATTTTTATGAAAGTGCAAATATGATAACAATGTTTGAAATATCTTTATCAATGAAAATATGCTTTATCTGCAACACCAGAGTAAAGTAAGTAAAAAGGTAGTTTTTCCGAATGTATCTCCTAGAAACATATCTATAAGTGACTATGAGAAAGTTTCAAGAAAATTTGCAAATAAGTAAAACATCCTGGGCCAAAGTATCCTTCAAAAATGCAGCCAAAAAGTAAGCACATGATTGAGCTGGTAGTCCAAACGTTTAAAAAAAAAAGTTCTCATAAGTACTAATTATTTACAAATGTTGCCTGTGTGGTCTCCATGAGAGCTTTTTCTGCATATTACAATATTCTCCACAAATTTTTCTTTACATGTAAAAAATGAAAACTACATCACTTTATACGAATAACATTTTATTTAATATCATAGATCAGTCTATTTATATCAGCTGCATAAAATGTTTTATTTCAAATATAGCAATAAAAATTATAAATTATAGTAAATTACATAAAAATAAAATAAATAACAAAGTATGTAAAGATTTTTAAGTTAGTAAGTTACATTAAAATTACAGAAAAAGTACAGAATAGCAGTAAAGGATTTGTGAATCTCTTAAACAGTTTACAATGCATTTAACCATATAATCAGTTTTATTATTTTTTAATAACTTAGATATTTTTCAATATAATTAACTATGAATTAATTATGTATCGAAAGGAAAGGTATCACTATATTCGTACTATATAGCGATACCTTTCCTTTCAAAGGGTGCAAAAGATATAATTATTTTATGTATCGAAAAGAAAGGTATCGCTATATTCAGTACACGAAAATAGTGTAGATAAATAATATATTGATACAGGATAAACATCTGAATAAAACCCATGCAGCATCTTGGTATGTTATGATGAGATGGTATACTTTACTAAAAGAAAATACAAATATTTATATAACATGTGCAAATCTGCAGGAGCATTGCATAATACACTACAAGGAAAACCAGCCTGGGGCCATGTAGAACAAATTGTTACACAAAACAGCTGAGATGTGACATCTAATATTTTTGGTGGCAGTTTTGGATATGTAAAAATAAAGGAAAACGTTTTTAATAACATCAACATTTTAATCATTGGCACATTGATAAACTATTAATAAAAAAGAAATTGTTACTTATTAGTACTAAGAAATGTCTGATTATCTATCCAACCATAAAAAGAATTCTGTAAAATATTGCCAAAATAGGCCATCCCATAATATCCGTAAAATATATTTGGCAACGCATACAACTGGAACTTTTAAATTCGCATCTTTTCCTGCGCTTTAAAATCGTAATTCTGTGGGATGACCACTTGCTACATAACTTTTTTAATTAAAAATGTAGCCTATTTTTTTTCTGCATTTCATACAAGAGTCAACAGTTGATTTTGCCTGTCAGGAACATTTGGCCCTTAAAATTTCATTTGTTTCCAAGCGTATTGGCTGATTTTTCCGATGCGAAATTACTTGTCCTCATAAAGTGCAGTTTTATTATTTTAGAAGCCAAGTTAATATTTTCTGTAGACATTCACAGCAATTACACAGAAATAATATATAAACAACGCTATGGACTAAAATTCCGTATATTCAAAATCCCTTTTCCCTTCCTTATATCCCATAGAAGATAAAAACCGGTTATGAGCAAAAGTAAGGTTTGGAGTCTATATACTTGTTCGCTAGCCATACTTCGTCGCAATTTCGAGTTGCGTTTCCTAGGGAAGAAGCAAAAATACGCTACCGGGTGCTTTGCGGAAGAAAACCCCTCTCTGCTTGTGAAAACAGTAAATTTTTATTATTGTTGAACTGGCGACTACATAAACTGCATTTAAATTCGAAATTTACTTTTACTGGCTTTAAGCAATGTTGTTTCTTGTGACATATGCAATTTTACACAGTGGCATTTTATTTTGCTGTTATTTCAGAAACATTTCTTGCAATCAGGGCAGTTGAAAGTTTTTTTCGTTGACAACTTAATAAAATGTATGATCTGTACTGGAATTAGATATTCCAGAAGTAGAAATGTGCTCTATTGGAATGTATATTCTACATATGATGCTACAAATTGTTGGCATTTGAAAAATACTTTTTGCATAAAGAACAGTTGAAAGATTTTGAAATTATAGTTTTCTGAAAGATGTTACCACTCGTAATCAAAGCGAAATTGCGAATTTCAGATCCATTGCCTGAATGATCATGGGTACCATCATCCAGCTCATTTAAACTGGTGTTATATATTCTAATAAACTGAACCAAAAGCTCAGAATAAATATTTGAAAGCAAAATTCACGTATTAATGAAGCATAAAACGAACACAGCGAATAACGCGAACTGTAAACAAAACTTTGACGTATCTGACAACGTCACATGATGGGCAAACCGAGATGTGCACCTGAGGATCAGACCATGATCCCAAAAGTTGCCTTCTCTCCGTAGACGCTTTTGAAGATCTCCTGTCAGAAGTAACGAGAAATTGAGTACCCGTATGTATTCGTTACTCAATGAGCCAGTACTCGTTACTATAGTATCGTTATTCATTACTTTCGTTATTTGTTCTGAATCGAGTATAGTATGAAGCGTCTTATCGCATCGAATCACGTGAGTGGCTGAACCCCGCGAGAACTGAAGAAAAGCAGTTTTGCGATAGGGACGGGACATTTACGTCGCTTTTTTGGGTAGAAATAATTCATTTTGTTTTGGCTATTATTTTGTTGTACATTAATATAATTAAATATTTAATCTTCTATTGCTGTCAGGGTTGAATTTCTAAAATCACAAGCGCGGAGCCCTACGGAAGGCCGTCAGGAAAGTACGAAAAAAATAAATAAAAATAAAATAAATATTATAAAAATAATATAATTAGTAACTAAAATAATAAAGAGTTATTGAAATATGTAATAATTAAAATAATAAAAAATTAGTGATTAAAATAATTAATAACTAAAATAATATAAATAACTGAAATATAAAATACTTACAATTAAAATTCAATAAAAATTTAATTAATTCTTAAATTTATGATGAATAGTTAAAAAATAAAATAAAATACCAGCCCTCGTCTTATTGGTTTAGTACCGTTTCATCCTTTCTCAAGGATCAAGGATCAAGGAAGTGCAATTTACGGAGTTCATAGGCAATTACGCCTTTACCTCCACATCATCTCAGAAATTTATATCATCAAAAAGAGGGGATTGTCTAATACGGTAAAAATTTGTTAAGACGAAAGACTTGGAAAAAATGCCTTCGCATTGAGAAAAAAGGTAAAAACTCATGAAGGTTTTAATTTTCAGCCTAAATAAGGGCCAGAATAATTTAGAATAGGGGCAGTCATCCTTTCTCGTTTCATCTGCTACCTTCCCACACTAATTCCCTCTTTCCCGTTTCGTCTACTGTTCGAAAAACAGATGTTCACTATAGGATAAGGCGAACGCCTGTTTACTTCAATTAAAATGGTTTAGAAGAGATGACTATTTCTACTTAGCTTTTGATTTCTAATACTATTGATGAATTTCAGACGTGTTCAAAAGTTGTGTATCTGAATATAATACCATTTTTGCTATATAGTATTTTTTTAGTCCAAAGGGATTTAGTCCCGAAGGACTATTACTTTCGTTTTGCAATTTTGCGTCGATTCGCTCTGAATGCCCGTTTCACTTTTCAAATTGTTGCCACTAAATGTTATGGCTCTGCATTAAATTTAAAAAAATGAAAAATCTGCATAAATGTATGCATGTTTCTCGCATTGTGATAAAACCTAGAGCCATCGAATTTTGAATGACGTAATCTCTTATTGGCTTAGTACCGTTTCGTCCTTTCTCATTTCATGCCCAGCTCGAAAAAGTGTCATTTCGGTCGTTGCCTTCCCCCCCACACACACACACACACCACCAATTCCCTCTTTCCCGTTTCACCCGCTGTTTGAAAAATAGGTGTTTATTTTACCATAAGGCGAACGTCTGTTTACTTCAATTAAAATGGTTTAGAAGAGATGACTGTTTCTACTTCGACTTAGCTTTTGATTTCTAATACTATTTAATGTTTTATGCAGACAAATTATGCCGAGCAGAATAATGAATATTAAAAAAACGCGCCTTTGGACGTAATTTAAAATCTGAAATCTTTCAGATTTTTTTTAATAGTTTTTTTTTTTAATTTCACACATTTCTAAAGCAACAGACCCACGGTATCACTATTTTGACCCACACACACATACAAAAAAAAATTGTATATATAATTAAGAATAACGTTACATTTTTTATTAAAAGTAACGGGTCCTCTTTAATCCAACCATTCATGCTTTTAGAGGATTTTACATGTGGTGGTCTTAAAAAGGCGATGTTCACTAGCAATGTTTGTCTATGTTCTCAAAACTATAGGTCTCTGTAAGAAAGTGACTTGTTAGAGATGTCGTCAATAGATGATTTGCTATAATTATTTTCTAATAGATAATGTAATTTAAGGTCAATTTAAAATACACAGTCCAGTCACATTAATGTGACCACCACGTACTTTCCATGTCAGAGTTAAATAACCAATCACAGAAGGCAGGTGGCAGCACAGTGCAGTTGAGCGTATATAAAGGGTGTGTGAGGGCTTCGGAAAACATTTCAATCGTTGGCGTAATGCAGAAACGAAGCGATTTATCCGACTTCCAAAAGGGCATGATCATTGGCTTTCGGGCCAAGGGTGGAAGCATTTCCGAAACGGCTGAGTTTGTGAACTGTTCGCGTGCCGCCGTGGTAAAAGTGTACCGTGCATGGCAAAATGGGACTGTCCAAAATCAGCGACGTGGCAAATGTGGTGCACCACGGGCCATAGATGACAGAGGCGAACGACGGTTGCGGAGATGCGTTCGGGCAGATAGACGGGCTACCGTTGAGCAACTGACCACCAAAATGAACCAAGGGGCTACCAAAAGTGTCTCCCAAAGTACTATTCAGCGAACATTGCTGCGTCTGGGCCTCCGAAGCAGACGCCTGGTTCGTGCACCTATGCTGACTGCTGTTCATCGACGGCGAAGGCTAGAATTTGCACGCCAGTACAGCAGCTGGACGTCCACTGAGTGGCGACAGGTTGCGTTTTCGGATGAATCGCGTTTTATGCTCCATCGGACAGATGGACGTTGGCGTATAAGGCGTGAAACCTCTGAAAGGAACCACCCTGCAACCATTGCCGGAACGGTCCAAGCTGGAGGCGGGAGCATTATGGTCTGGGGAATGTTTTCCTGGCATTCTCTAGGTTCACTGATCATTGTGGAAGGCACAATGGATCAATACAAGTACGCATCTGTCCTTGCGGACCATGTTCACCCCTACATGCGCATTGTTTTTCCTCAGGATGATGGCATCTTCCAGCAGGACAATGCGAGGTGCCATACAGCTGCCAGTGTACGTGCGTGGTTCGAAGAGCACCAGGATGAGTTTACCGTCCTCCCCTGGCCAGCAAACTCACCTGACTTAAACCCAATCGAGCATCTGTGGGACCATCTCGATCGAGTTGTTCGCGCCATGGATCCTCAACCGCGTAATCTAGCGCAGCTGGCCACGGCATTAGAGTCGGCATGGCTCAACATCCCAGAGAACACCTTCAGGGACCTATGTGACTCTCTTCCTGCACGTCTGGCAGCAGTCCGCTCTGCGAAAGGTGGTTATTCTGGCTTTTGACAGATGGTCACATTAATGTGACTGGACTGTGTATGTCTCTTTATATTAAGAGAGATTTATAGCTCTAATGTTTCTTTCGCAATTAGTTGTTATGTAAGCTTAATTGTTTTCTTATACTTTATATTGCACATAACTGAAATACCTGCTTTGAGACAGACACACACGCACACGTAATAATAGTAAATCCTATATATACAATAAAAAATAAGAAGAATATTCGCTATTATATTTTTATTTCAGAACAGCAGATTTAAATTATTTTGGAAATGAATATAATGTCTCCTTTTGAAAAAAAAATAAAAAATGAAAATTCTCTTTTTCGAAACCTTTTCTCAACTTATATCAATTCATATTTTGTTATAATATAATACTTCATGTGTACACAATAAAATCCGTCCGAATACAAAGAATAGCCTTGGTTACATTTTTTATTTCGACACAACAGATGTAAATGATTAAAAAAATGCAGTTCCTTTTTTCAGCGTAAATCATCTACTTTTTCGTTGTGTGTATGTGAGCCAATAAGCGATAAAGACGCTGAATACTAGTAATTCGGTCCGGCTTTCGAATCCCGACGAACGGGCTTGCTGTACGAGCGTTTTCGTGGTTTCCCCCCAAGTGCAACTTGCATATGAGCCAGTTTTTCCATAAAAGTCCTCAACGAAGGCATGCCTGCTCTTAGACGAAAAAAACCCAGTGAGCTTTGCCGTAACCGAATAAACCGAAACCGAAATGGAAAAGAGGGAATTGGTGTACTTTTTTTGAGCTGGGGATGAAACGATACCAAGCCTCTGAGATTAGAACAGTGGGTAAAAGCATTCTTCTGCAGGTGACAGGCGATGATGGGAGAAAAATTGGACGAAACGTCTTTTAGAAGAATGGACTACATAACCAAAATTCTATCCATACTCTGGTAAACAGTACATTTTCTGCTCGTCAAGGTCCTAAATTTAACTAGTGTTCGGCTTAGTTCTTAAAAAATTGCAATTCAGCCACAGCCCCGAAACAAGACGATGTCTGGTATTTTTATTTTATTATATAGCTATTCATCATTAATTTAGGAATGAATTAAATTTTCACTTGTCTTTACATTTTTATAGAATTTTAATGATAATTATTTAATATTCTAGTTGCTAATTATTTTATTATTGTAATAGTTATTTTATTTATTTTTTTCCACCTTTCCTGATGGCTTTCCGTAGTGCTCCAGCACATCTAATTTTAAAAATTAAGCCTTGACTACAATCAACGATTGCGAAAATAAAAGCCAACTAAGGAAGATGGATATGTATACGTGTGTGTGTGTATTTTACATTTAATTATAATTTATTTAATATATATATATATATATACGTTTGGTAGTATTACCAATTGCAATAAAAAAAAGATAGGTGCACATCTAGATGTTATAGCGATCCCATATACAAAATTTCAACGTTCTACAACTAATCGTTTTTGTGTTATACGAAATGCATACATTCGTACGTACACGTCACGAAAAAATTCCTTTTAAATATCAACTTATATCCCTTTAATCCCATTTAACAATCCATTTTTTGGGGGAGGAAGAAAGAGTTCTTCATTGTGTCCGTACTTACAGACGTCACCCAAAAAATCATCCACATGAATTCGGTAATGGTCAAAAATGGATATTTCCGTTGAAATGTGATACCCAATATTTTTCACGATTACTATGCTTACTTCGTACAAGCTATATTAACCTACATATTGTTATATAAACAATACCTAAATGCAGTATATAAATATTTCAAATCAATAAAGTCTCACTATGACACGCTCAAGAAAAAAATCAGTAATTATCTAAATTATCCAAATTTCCAATTTACAAACATAATATGCACTATAAGTCTTAATGTCCACCAAAATAAATACAAAATAAGGCTTTACGCTGTCAAAATTGCTCATCCTCTTAAATATCAACAACTAAATAAAATTTCAACTAAAACACATAATGTAAATCCGTTGAATTAACCAAAAAAATTCGAAATTATCAATAAAAAAATATACTCGCATTGTGACGCACAGGTATTGTTAGCAACCGCATCATTCGAATTCGAATAAACTCTATCGTACGACAAATGCGAGTAACGAAATGAATTTGTGAATACCGATTCGGTACTTCGAGTCAACCGATGTACCCGTTACTCAGTAACGAATACATGCGGTTTGCTCCAGCTCTAGTCAACAACGAATTCGTAAAAAATAACCGGGAAATGTGAGGTTCGAGTATGTTAAAGTGTAATTAAATTTGAAACTTTGAAGTTACTAAAGTAGAATTTTTGTATTATTAAAGTTGTAAATGAAAGGCTAAATTTGCGTAAGAAAAAATATCATGAAACAAATTCAAAATTTAAAATTTTAAATCTTTGCTCTTAGCATTGACTATAAATGTACGTTTTTTTTAAATAGCATCGATGAATCCATATCTTGTTAGTTAATACTTTCAGTGAATTAATAATTTATTATTTAGTATTTTTATTTATGTTGTTAAAGTAGTGAATAAAAATGGAAAATGAAGTATTTAAAAGAATTTTGCATCGTTTGATTGAAAAGTTCGTAATATCTGTTGAAGAGTTTATTGAATCAAAGCAAGTTCAGAGAAGTAAAATATTACGTGAAATTCTGAAGAGAAGTTCTGATATATGTCGAGGAATCAGATCAGCTGCTAATGAGATTTATACGGCTGTGTTGACTGCAGGTATTTTTTATTTTTGCATTTAATGGCAATGTCATAGCTGCAACTCTCGGGGTTTTACCTGGAGACTCTCGGCGTAACACATCTTTTGGTCTCCAGGTAGATCATGTCCCTTTTTAAATTTTTTAACTTTGTTAAAAGTTTACAATTGGGTGCCCCTTGTTTTTTGGCGATTCTGTTTTGACGCCAAGATCAGCGCCAATAAAACACAATTTCAAGATGGCCGCTACACAAAACCAAAACAATAAGTCAAAGAATTGCACAAACTCCCGTGTCCATGTACACATCGCCCTATTTTCACTTAAAAAAAATCAGAGAATTGCACAAACTAGTCATTGCACCTTGCCTTGACTTTGTCCGTGTGCACATCGATTTATTTTTAATTAAATAAATCAAGAAGCTAAAACCATGTTAAAACTCTCATAGTAACCAAAAATGGGGTTTCATCACCAAAACTGAACAAAATTTTTCGCCAATCGAAAGGGCACCCAATTCTACACTAGAGCCTTAACTTTTACTAAGGACAGTTGCTAAGGAAAATATTTCTCTGAAGTAAACAAAATTTATTTTTACTGAATGTAAATAAAAAAATGATAAAAGTGGTTCTGCCTGATCTGGCGGGAGCAAATTTATGGTTTATATTTTCCAATTCTTTAATTCTAGTATACTGCTGGAAGTGGAGCATACTGATAAATTTATTTCGATTATAATAATTTTACAGTTTCCATCATAGTAATATCTCATGTTGCTGTATTTAAAATACATTTCTTTTTCTTTAATAAAGTAAAATCTATATTCTTTTTGAGAATTATTTCTTAATCTCCAATTAAAATTTATTTCACTTTCATTGATTGCAGTATAATTTTCATGATTAGAGAGATCATGAAATTAAATAGGATAGAGCTTTTCAAATTTTAAAAGATTGTCATAAATCCTGTTTTAGAATTAATAACATTCTGCCCTGCTTTTAAAAGAGATGCTTATAACCTATTATTATTATATTTTTTAGAAAAATCTATTCTGTGATTTGTATTATGAACTTCCTTTTCATTAACCATTAAATAACAATCAATCAGATCTAAGTGATCAGATATCATATTATTTTGTGTTGCATTCTTTTCTCTTTCAACATCTTGAGGGAGAATATATAAGTGTAAAACATCATCTGAAGTAGATGTAATCTACATTTCTGTAGAGGAAGATAGTGGAGAGGATTTTAGCATCGCGAACTGATTCCATTCAATTTCTATTTCTTTTTTTCATTTTATAGTTTTCAGACCTAAACTTTGCATCATTTTTAAATTTATAATTACTTAATATCAGTTTTGCATCTTTTACAACTATAGTTATTTTTTCATCAGTGTATATCATATTTTCACTTATATTTCTCTGAAATTCAAGTGTAATTTCAAAGTTTGTAAATGCTTTTTTATATTCTTTGAAGAAAGAAAGTGTAGAAATTAAAGCAATCCATATTTTTACAACACTGCTGTTTTTCATAATAGATCATCTTTTAAAAAATCCTTCATTATAATTTTCATTTAATTTTGCATTATTTATTACAACATAATTTAGAGGCTCAATATTAGCTCTTTTCAATACAATAAATCACTTATCAGGTTTATCTGAAGTATCAGGATAGAAAAACATATTTGTACCTCCTATTGTAGGACAATCAGGAGTACAATGAATGATTAAAATAGTATGAATCATTAATGAATCATCTACATTATGATGTTCATTTTGTTTACCTGCTATGGTTAGTTGTGCTGTATAAATACTGAATTCTTCCACACTATTTACAGTTAGTTTTCATCTCCAATTTTATCATCATTATTTTTTACAATTTTTACTTCTAACTGAACAAAACTTCTTGAATATAAAAATATTATGTTTTTCCTCTTAGAATAAAATTATAAGTAGCATTTTCACTCTGATCTTTTGTATTTTTATCTTTATCGTATTCTAAAAACTCTTCACTTTCAATTTCTTTATTATGATGTTATTTCATATCTGCTAAGTCATAAATCTTTTCCATTTATGTACGTATAAATTTTAAACCTTGTCTTTTTATTGAAAGTATTTCTTGTAATTTATCATGTATTGCATGTTTTTCAAGAGACAGTGAAGCTGAGGGCTTATCTGTTATCGATTCAGACAGACTCTTATGTGACACAAAAAAATCGATAAAAAGTATTAATCTGTAAAAGTCTTTCCTTCATTTTTTTAAATATTTTTTTTCAATGTAATCTATGATTATTTATTTATTTATTATAAAAATCAGGAGATCATGAATTTTTGTTCAAATAACTTGTTTTCTAGAACAATAAAATTATATTCTGCTTCTTGATTAATTAAATCAGTGAGGTCATTATTATGATTAGTTATCCACGTATGAATGCTGCTAATTTCATCTAATTTAATGGGATGAAAAAATGGTTTATCAAATGATTTTGGAATCATATAAAAATATATATAAGGGTGCCCCTTGGCGAAAATTGGCAATTTTTGGCGATTGGCCAGCAGGGAACGATTTCAAGATGGCTGCTACAGAAAACCAAAATAATAAGTCAAAGAATTGCACAAACTCGGTGTCCATGTACACATCGATCTATTTTCACTTAAAAAAAAGTCAAAAAATTATACGAACTCAGCATTGTACACTCCTTTGACATCGATCTGTTTTCACTTAATGAAAATCAGGAGAATGATGGCATCATATAATGTTAAAACAAAGTTACTCATCACCAAAACTGAGCAAAATTTGTATCCAATTGAAGCTCAATAAACTGCATTTTAAATCACACAATAAAATAACATAAAAAAGGAAATACATCTTATCGCATATACGCACTACAAAAAGGAAATATCGACTTACCATTTTTAGAAATGTCTGCGGCACACAAAATTCCTTAACAGCATCCAAAAACTTTCTAAAATTATTGGAACTAGAATATGCATACTGCCATCACCACATAAATTCACAAAAATAAGAGTAAAAAATATCCTCCGTAGTGCCTGACTGTCGGTGGCATTTCTCGTGCGAACCTTTCTTGCGACAAACCCATTCAAAGCCATCTGAATGATCTTTATGTTCGGCCATACGCATTTCCTTCATACAAATATTACACTTATAATGGCTACTAAGTAAACCTTCATTTACACACCAGCCAATTAATGCTTTTTCCCCCTTTTATTCCAAATCATACAGAAATTTCACATTTATCTCATCACATACACCTGTTGTACAGTGTACAGCCCAAAATAAGCAACATACCACCTACGTGACAGCCAATGCAGAAATAAGCCCTCACAAATATTTTCTCATCAGTCAAATTCACTGCAATCACGTCATAATAGGGTTTCCCCATAACATTCAACTAAATACTCAGGTTACCATAAATGAAACAACAATTTGGCAATAAATGAAACAGCAACTTGGCAATAATCCAAGGGGCAACCTAAAATATAGACTAACCCCTCGTGGATTTAGGTTATTAAACAAATAAATTATTTTAGTGGATTTTTCTGTTTATATAAGCTTCTTTTACTATATTGCAGTGAATATAACTATTATCATTTTTATTGGATGTATCAGCAATATATTCACCTTCTATCTCGGACGAGAGACTGATATCCTCAGTTTCGCTGTCTTCTGGAGCCTTTATAAAATTCACCATTTTTTAAATTAATTTCCCACCCATTAAAATTTTATAGATATTCCTTGTCTTGCTTTAACAATACCAAATTTGATTGGAGAATCATTTCTTAATATTTTTTTTAAATATATATTTAAATCTTTAACTGTATAATTTCCATCAGGTGTAGTTATATCTGTAGAACCTAATGCAGTAAAAATATACTTTAAGGTACCCCTTGGTGAAACTTTACGTTTCACTTAAAAAACATCAGAGAAATCTACAAAAATGTGTAATCTCTTGAAATTTATCCATGTACACATCGACCTATTTTCACCTTAAAAAACATCAGAGAATTACACGAACTTACGCTAAACCGCCACTGCACAAAGACAAAATAATGAGACAAAGAATTGCACAAACTAAGTATTCATGTACACACCGATCTATTTTCACTTAAAAAAAAATAAGAGAATTGCACAAAAATGGCATCGCGCACTCCTTTGACGTTATCCATGTACACATCAACCTATTTTCACTTAAAAAAAAAATCAGAGAATTGCACAAAGTATGCCTTATGCACTCCCTTGATTTTGTCCATGTACACATCGATATATTTTTACTTAAAAAGTCAAAGGAGCACACAATTCTACAGTACAGCAAACAAAAAATACATAATCGCAATAAACTACATTTTAAACCAAACAATAAAATAACATAAAAAAGGAAAAACATGTTGTACATTTAAGCACTACAAAAAGCAAATATGCACTTGCCCTATTTAGAAGTTACTTCGTCTTCAGTCTGTGGCACACAAAATTCCTTAACAGCATCCAAAAACTTCCTAAAATTATCTGAAGTCGAATCTGTATATCGGTATCGTCACATAAATTCACAAAAATAAGAGTAAAAAATATCCTGCGTGGTTCCCGACTGTCGATGACATTTTTTCCGGAAATCTCTTTTCACAACACTCTACATGCCTTCAATATTATTTATATGAGCTCCCATTTCTGGATCTTTAAATGTCAATGCATGATTCATGGAAAGTTGAACAAATCCGTTATCAGAAAGACAATTGTAGGACTTCCAAGTCAGATATAATAGTTGTACCTGGTAAAATATTTCATTCAGTTACATCCGATGAAGTTTCTTTCCTTCTATCCGTCAACCACTTCGAAAAAACACCTTCCTGTCCCTCGTTCTATTCCACCAAACACCCACTTCCTCACCACTCGTTTACCTCTATTATACTGTTTCCCAAATTTGCTTTCATCTATTTCAACAACAATTCCCACACCCCCAATCTTTTCACCTTTCCAAAGACAAATATCCACACACACATCCCTATAAAAATTTTTCCAATCCGTTACCATCTTATCATTATTAATATTCAATTCCGTCTTGATAATTTTTGAATTCGCTTCGTATACCCAAAGCCATGTAAAAATCAAAATATCAATCATACTCAAATGACTTTTTTCAAACTAGGTGCCCTTTCTGATCGAACGCTTCACATAGTGACCATCTGAACCTTTCTTCCAACAAACTGATTCAAATCCATCTAAACAGTTTTTACTTTTAACTAAACACATATCCTTCCTACATACAGGACACTTATAATGGTTACTAAGTAAATCTTCATTTACACACCAGTCAATTAACGCTCTTTTCCCGTTTCGTTTCAAATTGTACAGAAACTTCAGATTAATCTTGCTACATTCAGCCATTCTACCGTCTAAACAATGAAACAAGCAATATACTTCCCAACTAACACATACCACAAAACCCATACAAAACATCCCATCATTCCAAATTTCCCGGAATAATGCAAACGATTACGTCGTACTAGGGTTTCCATAACATTTAACTAGTCCGGTTACCATAAATGAAACAACACGTTGCCGATAAACATAACAACAATTTGGCAATAAATGAAACAATAACTACGCCATAATACAAGGGGTACCCTAAAATCTATTTTAACCCCTAATGCAAATCCTATGGTAAATTTGTTATTATTATAATTTTAACTTATATTAGATCAAGCAGCTCACACTGAAATTGATTTTAAACAGTTTTTTAAAATTTTAATGGAGGTGTGTAATGAACAGTAAAATTTTCAGATTTTTCATAATTCTTACAATTTAAAATAAGTTAAGCCATTTATTAGGGATGTAAATCCTCTTTATTAATCCACGTATTATAAGATTCCAGATACTCCAGCAATTTTGCTAAATATTCATTTGCTTTCTTTTTTAATATTTTTTCAGTATTTTTTATTACATTTTACCATTTCATTTTCATAAAATATTCCTTCAATTTCTTCACAATTTAAATCTTTTATTCTATAACTATACACATATGAGGATATCTTTGATTTTATAATATCTGAAATAATAAAAATCTCTTCCATAAAATTGGTCCTTTCATAAAAAAATTTTTTAATTTAGATAATCTAACATGATCTCTTATTTTATATTTAGGCCTTTTAAAGGTTTTTTTGCTAAAGGATCTACATATACCATATTTGCTGGCATATAAGATGCAGTTTTTTTCTTTGAAAATAGGTCTGAAAAACTGGGTGCGTCTCATACGTCAATACTCAGTTTTTGATTATATTCATTTTCTGGAAATTTCCTCTGTTCGGAGTTATGTGATTTTTTTCTTGTTTCCTTTAAGAGTGTGGGAATATTATAATTACATAGAGTTCAGTGAATGCACATGCACAGTCATCGACGATCACAGCTGGGTTCGTTTAAAATTTTCCAATTGTGATCGACTTTTAAGTGTATGAGATTTCTACTGTTCAGTTTTCTTAAATTTGTTGGCAAGTTGCAGCTTGAAAACAATGTCGGCATTGCTATAACATAGTGTAATAGTATACGCTAAAGAACATGGAAACAGGGCTGCAAAGAGGCATTTAGGGCCACCCCCAACTGAGAAAATCATAAGAACTTGGTGGAATCAAGGAATAGGATCTAAAAAAAGCAACTCGCAGTAAACATAACCTATGAAGGGGAACTGCACAATGGCCTGAACTTGAGGCAGAGCTTAACACTTGGATTTTAGACCACAGGAAACTTTTACTCTCTACAGTGAAACTTTACTCTCTACAAAAATTATTATTCATCAAGTGAAAGCGATAGCGACTGGTAGAGATATTGCCGATTTTACTAGATCAACATCATGCTGTTCATGATTCATGAAGAGAACCAGCTGTGTGTGCGGACTAAAACAAAAATATTGCAAAAGATGCCAGATGACTATGGAAAAAGAATTATTGAATTTCATCGTTTCTCCATTAATTCACTAAAACGAGAAAATTTTGAACTAGCTCAAATAGGAAACATGGACGAGGGTCCTCTGACCTCTGATATACCCTTAAACAAAACTGTAGATTCCAAAGGTACAAAAAGTGTTACTGTTAAAACTTTAGGACACAAAAAAAACTCACTACAACATTGTTCTATCCTGCTGTGCTGATGGGACAAAATTGCCCCCACTATTGATTTTTAAAAGGAAGACACTACCCAAAGAAAAATTGCCTAAAGAAGTGTTTATGCATGTTCACGCAAAAGGCTGGCTGGATGGAAGAGGAATGAAGTTATGTATAGATAAAATTTGGTCGAGGCACCCTGGCGGATTGTTGAAGAAATCTGTCGTACTAGTACAAGGTCAGTTTCATTCAAACAGAAGAGATGTTAAAAATAAACTCAAAGAATTGAAAACTCAGGTAGCTGTAATTCCAGGAGGTCTAACTAGTCAGATTCAACCTTTAGATGTCTGCATTAATAAACCATTTAAGGGATTTATGAAGCAGAAGTGGAACTGCTGGATGCAGTCTTCAAATTTTGAGGTTACACCATCAGGAAGAAGGAAGAGGCCTAGCATTTCACAAGTTTGCGAATGGGTCAAAGTTTCATTGGATGCTGTGAAAACAGAGACAGTGCTTAAATCATTTAAGAAGTGTGGCACTGGATGGTATAGAGGACAATTTGTTGTATGAGATGCTGATTTAGAAGATGTTTCAAGTGACTCTTCGATTTAGCTCTGGAGTTGTGTGTCTGGGTTTTGACGAAGAAGATTAAAAGGTGTTCTTTCCCAGATAAATTGGGTATTTCCAGAAAGTATTACTTTGTATTACTTTATATTTAAAATACTGTAAATTCATTATAATAATCAGTAATAAAGTTTTATTGTTCAAAAATGTGTATAAAAAAGGGGGTGCGTCTTATATGCCGCAAATACAGTAAATTATAATAAACTTTTATTTCATTTTCAGATTTATAACGTCAACATGTGTCATTTTTATAGAACTATGATATGGATTGTTATAATTTTCAACTAATTTCGGAAATACATCAATATATCTTGTGTTTTTCACAAATAAATATTTCATAATTTTTGTGCTGATATTTTTATTAAAACTCTCTGCTATAGCAGACTTAATTTCTTTATTTTTAGTGGTAAACCATTTTATATTATAATCTTTAAATAACATCTGTGTAGCTTTTCCTGTAAATACAGTACCTTCATACATTAATATAAATTTTGAAATTCTTTCTTTAAAATTTTGTTTAAAACTTTGTATTACTTCTTCAGTTGTAATAATGCATTTATAACTATTAACAAATAATTTTTTCTATCATTATCTTTACTATAATTTTTAATAAATAATATCAAATTATTATTACTATTATTTATGAATAATGGTTTATTTCATGTATATTGTTCATGTTGCATTTTGTCTTTCATTTCCATACTACGTAGCCAATAATGTATAGTGGATGCTGTTAAGCTAGGTTAAAATTATTTACTGATTCCAAAGAATTTCAGTTAATAATATTTCCTAGCAGATTGTGCTGTTCATTAACTGTCTGGTTTGATCCAGCTTTTACAGCAATTTTATGAAAACTAAAGTTTGAACTTTCTATTATGTTGAATAGAGTTTCTAATTCTGGAGCTGCAACATGATCTACAAAATGAAAGCATGTTTTGATGTCCATTAAAGAAAAAAATAGAATTGATGAAAAAAAAAAGGATTATAGGTATATCCGTGTCAAAATTATGCGAAAAGTATGGCAATGGAAGTCAAATGTATATGAAATAACAGAAAAAGGAACTTTCTGAGGATTTCCACACTCCACTCGCAATGAATAACAGAAAAAATTATTTGCTATGCTAAAAATGACAAATTTGATGAGTGAATGGTCAGACAAAGATGCAGGGAGGACGTGCCATTGACGGGTCAAATGCTAATATCTCAAGGCAAAATATTTTATGAAGAAATGAACTTAAAAGCTGAGTGCACGTATTTGACAGACCAAATTTTAAATTAAACAAGTTAACCAAACCAACCAAATTAACTTAATTTTAAGTTAACCAAATTTTAAAATCGCTGTGATATAATGTAATTAAAAATTTCAGATGAAAATGCTTCAGCTGATAGCAAAGCTGCTGAACTATTTGCAGATGAATTAATTGAACTCATTAATAGTGAAACGTTATATCTATGTCACATTTACAACACTGATGAAACTGTTCCTTTCTGGTAATATGCACCGCAAAATACCTTGGCAACCTCTACAGAAAAGGCTTCAACTGGTGTCAAAGATTCTAAAGCTGGATTAACAGTTTTAGCATGCGCAAGTGCTGCAGAGATGCACAAGTTTAAACTTTTCACACGACCCCGAGCATTTAAAGGAGTAAAGATTTTCCCGTTATATATCATGCAAATAAAAGAGCATGGATGACACAAGCTTTAATGTATGATTGATTTGAAAATTATTTCATACTCAAGGCTCCGCAAAATTTGAATTTGGTTGGTTTACCTGATGATGCAAAAATTGTCCTGATTGTAGATAAAGATTTAATCCATAATTATGTGATAGGACCTGTTACCAGTACAAACTTATAGAGATCCTTTATCAGTTTTCCTATGCATCTAGTTAATCTGGGTTCAAATGTTAGCAAATAGGCTCGCTGTATGGAAGTTTTCATGGTTTTCTTTATATGTAACCTGAACACAAACCAATTTTCCTTAAAACAGAATTTCTCAACCAGGGGTGGGGATTTCAAAGTTTTTGGAGCATGTGATCAGTCTTTTACTTAGCTGTTAAGTATTTATGAATATAAAAAACTACTTTTATTCACGTTTTGGTATTTATCAACACTTTTAGTGTTTGTGATGATTATCTCTCATTGCTACAGAACAAGAATTTTATAACATCAGTGAAGCTGAGCTGTTTTACAAAATAACTCTCCAAACCAAACATTAAAATATGCAAAAATGCATTAATAATAACTTCCTAAAGTAGAATCATAGTTCTTCCACCATCCAGTATGAATTGAATTAAACCTCTTAGGTATCTGGTGATTAGTAAATCACAGAAACCAAAATATTTAAAAATGTCGAAAATCTTCTTGTTTCCTATAAAGCTAACAGTAACAAACTAACAAACGGTATTGGAACTATTTGGAAAGCTAGGAAAATGGTATAAAACACTCTTGGCCAAAAACACATAGCTCTCTACTCTTGATTGACTGGTATATGGGACATGTAGATGTTGAAGACTTAGTTTGGATTAAGATTGTTTTCCTGCTTTTTAGTTTAACTTCTGTTCAGCAGCAAAAAAGTTATCATGAACTTGATGTGTCATAACAGCTGATTTTATATATTTTAGAGGTAAAATACATCTTGATTCATCATTGCAACACTGATGCTTGGAGAGTTTTAGTAACTGGTTATAGAATCTTTCATTCCAAATTCCAAATTATTTGTGATATGTTCCAGCAAAGCTATTGAAGAGGAAGATGATAAAAACGAAAATTCACACATTACAAAGTGGCTTGAGGAAAGTAAGGGTTTCAGTAAATATTAGGTTTACAGATCTGCTTCATAGCAACAGATTAGTTTACTTTTTGTGAGATTAATATTTCCTAGCAAACAATCAAATGGATGGAAACAGGCAAATATAAATATTAAGTAGTCATTTATTCAGGAGCTGTCATAAACAATGAAACAAATTTAATTACAATTCATGTAATATTTCCATGAAAAAAATATATATTTAAAAATTTAATTTTTTGCTTATTTGAATTTTATCTTTAATTCAATGTCCTTGAATTAACAATAATATTTGAAACTTATTTATATTGTATTTATTTATCTTCTGATGTGATTACTCATATATTATTAAAAATTTATATCTTATAAATACATCTTAATTTGATCTTAATATGAGATTATGATATTCATATTTACATATGCCATTAAGTGGTTTCTGTGTTTAACTGTGAAAGGTTTTGATGTCATAAATATATATATGGATATTTTTTTTAAGATATTCCAATCTCATCTGGTGACCATCATATGAAGATAATGCATTTAGTTCAGAATCACCTGCAACGAGATTTATTGGAATGTGCTTTGAATGCTTGGGATGATCATGAAATCTTCCATTTGACTAGTGGTATTTCATTTGCTTTTGATATTAATTTTATAAATTTATATTATATATGGCAGCATCTGAAATACTTTTAATATTTAGATTTTGAGATTCTTTATTTGATTATTTGATATGTTTTTCATCCTTTAATTTTGGAATCCTGAAAGAAAAGAATTGCTTCACATAAATTAAAAGTAATTATGTTTTTTCCCTTTCTTTCTTCTTTTAAATCTTATTTTAGTTTAGAAACAGTTTCACAGCAATGTTGTACTTTTGTAAAATGAGAAAACCTATATTAAGTTTGGCAGTAGTTGCAATTAATCAGGATACTTGGAAATCTTTTCTAGGATGAAATATTCTTGGCTTCATGCCTTATATTTATTAAAATGTGGTGCAGTAGGTGATTGATATAAATGCGATTAATGTTATCATTCAGATATCAAACAAAGTCCCACCCATTCGTATACGATAACATGGAAAATATGTAGCTTATTATGATCAAAGAATAAGTTAATGTGATCAAAATGTTAAAAGAATGAATTTTTAAATCAAAGTAAAGCCACCAAATAAAAGATAAAATTACTAAATAAAGCTAAAATAGATCATAGAAATGGGCAATTGACAGAGAAATGTCACCATGTAGAAGATTAAACCACCAAACACCTTGCTTTTGAATTAAATCAACAGTGTTCAAAGGACCTGCTTTCCCAGATTTTGGAAGTTTGACTGGACTAACTAGTTAATGTAATTTAATTATAGATGAACTTAGGCCCACCAGCACGGAGTGGTAAAATCACTGAATCCTGGTGAATGGGCTTGGTGCATGGGCATTTTTCTGGTTTCCCTCATTTGTAACATAAATATGAACCAGTTTTCCTGAGATAGTCCTCCATGAAGGCATTCCTTCTCTTAGGCAGATAGCCCTCATGCTTTGCCTTAATTAAATAAACCAAACCTGTAGATGAACTTAATTTTCTGTTCCAAAAATTTCCTTTTCTGTGTTTTTCTGTGTTTTCTGCTTTAGATCTTTATAAATGTTCTATTTCAGGAAGTGTCCATTTTTAAATCTGTTTAGCTAATTTTATTCTGGAGATTAGTAAAAGAAATTGTGATTTGAATCTAAAGGATGAAAATGACTTGTGTGAATACTATGAACAACTCCCAAAAATTATTGATTTGAATGCTGCTCTTAAATGAAATTTTTCTCAAACCTTGTATGAGATTTTAAAGAATCATGAAGATATTGCAAATTAAAGCAAAATTGAATGTAAGTATGAATGTCGAGAAAGCATTAAAGGTTTGGTTTATGCTTGTTTGTGAAAGAAATATGGAGGTCAGTGATCCATTGATGTGGCAGAAAGCTGAAGAATTAGCTGTAAAAGATAAGGAATATTAATTAATTAAGATTAGGGATACAGCATAGGCCAAATAAGTTCTGTAATTATTATGAACAGTATATGAATAAACTTTTGCCTAGCAGCTGTGTACAATCCACTATTAGTAATTTTTTTCCTAATCAAAGTGTTTTGAAAGTATTTATATGTTTCTAGTAAGATTAAATTAGTTTAACTTCATTGGTGTTTTGATGAACACCTGTTTTTCATCATTTAATTTTATTATTCTGTTAATATTATCAAGTCATGGACAAATGGGATCACCTTAATCAGGGCAGAGAAATAAGCACTGCCTACTGTAATCTTTATTATTTTGATTTTCAATCTCTACAGCTCAGTGAGTGTCTACTATTAAATGAAGCACTTATTGAATCCTGTTATAGTTTTCCAAATTTTAATGAATTATTGGTATATTTTAAATTATTATTATAATATGCGAAAGTTATTTCTGATGTGAATTTTATAGTTGTATGTACTTATTTTGCTTGTAGTATTCATGAGCTTGTAAAACTTATATAGCTTTTGTTTTTACTTGTAGATATGATTAAAAATTGAATGATTTAAATTTTTCTGAGACTTCACTTTTTTTTTTATTTGCAATGTTTCATTGTATACAGTTTTGCCTTCCATACTAAATTATTAGTTATGCTTAATCCTTTTACTGTCAAAAATGTAATAATATTCTATGTAAAATTCAGCTCCACCACACTGAATCAATAAATTAATGGATTCCTAATAGCATGTAGTCAACCGATCTGTTTACCTTTTTAAAAATGCTAATTTAGAATACTTTATTGGCAGAAAGAGCTGTTTCTTGAGTTTTTTATGAAGAATTAGATGGTTATCCTGCTAATTAATTTAGTTTATTACTTTGGCAAAAGACTTCTTTTTTTTTTCCTAAACTCAAGCATTGTGTGGCTTGCCTTGTACAAAATTTTAATATGTTATATCAACGAACGGTTATACCCAATAATTACATATTTTAATGTAGGTGATTCTTGAAATGGTTTACATATACATCATTTGAGTTAACCAGTAAGTTGCATACATGAAACTAATTTTTTTAATTTGTAGGTGTTAATGCTATGGAAATTTTGGGTAACAAAAAATAGTAAAATAAAGTTTCAATATCTATTACTCTGCACTGCTTTATAATCTAAAACAAAATTAAATGTGTTCACTCTGGATGCATGAAAACTTAATATTTTAGCTTTAACAAAAAATTTTGAAGCTCTACTACAATATGAATAACAATATATTATTTATTTTGTCTCTAAACAAATGAATATATACTGCTGTGTAGATAGTTGTGTAAAAGTTCATTTTCTGTCCCCCCTCAAACTTTAAAAAAATATTAAAAAAAAGTCTTGTACTTATATTTCAAAAGCAATTTGAAAAAAATGAAATGATAAATAAAATATGTGTAAACTTCTGAATAGAATTGCAGATTCCTGTTAAAACCACCATAATTCTTATTTATTTTAAGCAATTTGGAAGTTTTTTTTTAAAGCAATTTTTTTGGGGGGGGGGAATGCACATGAGAAGAAAATAACTTTTAATGATTTTTCTAGCTTGTAGTATATAATGTTAACATTTGTTAGTCTCTTAAAAGTTCATGCTATTAATGTACTTAAAACTTATTTCTTATGATGCATGCAAATATAATATACATCAATTTCTATTAATTTCTTTTTTATAAAATTAAAAAAGTTCGATAGCAAAATATATGAATTAGAAAAACCATTTTTGCCAGCAATCTTTTGTAAATCAGTTTCCATTTAAATTAAAATTAAATCATTTTCTATAATTTTCTTTCTTATTGTTTTTAATGTAAGGTTTCTGATCCATACTTTTAAGTTATATCAGTTTATAAGTTTGTATGAAGTGCTATTGATTACTCTTGATTTTATATAAAATGTTATTAACATTATAAGGTATATTTTAATTTTGTAACAATTGTTTTAATTTAGCTCACTTTTCCTATCTTATCTCTTTTCAACTTACAACTTCCTACTAGAATGAGCTTTTAGAAACACATTGAATGCAAATGAGGAAGAGATAGTATTAAAAGGAAGTTCAACTGACTGAGAGAGAGTTAGGAATCCTGAATAGCACATGTTTGCCTTTGGGCTATGTCTCTTAAAGCTGTTGTTACCCTCGACCATATTATTGCATGCCTTTTGATATTTCACCGGCTAGTATAAGATTACGGGCCAACTACTTTAGAATTGTGTTAGTTTTGGCTAACTTAGTTACTCATACAGGGTTGCCACGCTACCTGGAAAACCGGAAAAAGTCAGGGAATTCGAAAATTGACCAAAAAAGTCAGGGAAAAGTCAGAGAGTTCAAATATTTTAGTCTAAATCTGGAAAAGTCAGGGAATTTCATACAGCGATCCTCCAAAAAAGCGAGTTTTGCGCCAATGTTGGAAGCGATCACTTTCTTGACGTGTGCTAACGTCATTCGGGCAGCTGGCATACAGCCAATTTTTGCAGCTCTAAACAGATTATTGAAAGACTCTATGCACATGTGCAGTGCATGTTGAACTAAAGAAAATACGTATTCTTGCATAAAACAAAATCTATTTAATCCTAGTGTAGCGGTACCATGGAGAATAGCCTCTGTGTACGGTACTCACGGTGTTTGGCGACATTATGATGAGCAGTAAACGGGCCATTTCGGTGTTGGTGGCAATTTTCAAAATTGTGCCAAGGTCGTAGTGTATATACTAGGATTTTACCGGAAAATCTTTTAAAATTTTTTTTTTCTCTTTTTAATAGATGCCTTATTTGTCATATTGCAGTAATATAGAAAAACAGTAATTAGTCATTTAGGCTAACCATTTAATATAGCTATATTCGCCAAAATATCATTGATTATTGTAATCCAGTTTTTTAATTATTTTAATGTTATTCATGTAATTTTAATGTTGCTTCTTCCCCCCTAAATTTATTTATTATTAGTAAATAATGCTTTCAAATTTCAGGAAATTTTCTCTGGCATAATCCTGAAACTAATTCTAGCAGTATTGTGACATAACATCACAAAATTCAATGCACATATTTTTTGCTTATGTATTCAGCTAAATAAATATAAAATACCTGAATTTATTAAAAAATATCGTTAAATAGATTTCTTTCTTTTGTTTAGCTGCAAAATGTCAGGAGAAAAAAAAAAAAGACATTTTTTAAAATTGATAAAAAAAAAAGACATTTTTTATCCACATTGAGCAGATTCTGATCTCAATTCTCCAGTGGAGAAAACAACTCCTATTATAGTTATAATAGTAATCTTTGGGGATAATATATAAGTCATACGTAATTGGCAAATTTTGTGTTTACAATTGGTACCATAATTAATTTACCTCTCAGCACAGCCAAAGTGCATTACGCGGATACACTGAAATTTTCTTAAAACATGCCTGGAAAACCTGGAAAAGTCAGAGATTTTCATTCTCCTGTTTGAGTGGCAACCCTGGTCATAGTTCTTATTTTCTTACTTTTGAGTCCAAGTGAAGGCTTTGCTGTAAGCCTGAAGAAAGCAGCTGACTGTTAATCTTATCTTTGAGTGAATAATAGGTAATTAACCCTTCTTGAGTTTACACTTTCTGTTCTTTGAACTAAGTGATAATTTGCTTAACAGCTCTCTAGGTTCCTTGACACTTCATTTAGCAGAATAAAATTGAGAAACTCCTCAACTTTATTAAATAAATTTCTATATTCCTATTTATTTATTTATATTTTTAATGTAAGGTTTCTTATCCATACTTTAAATTCTAGCAATTGTGTGTTAAGTTTGTATAAAATGCTTATGAATATTTTATTTGTAGATGATCTGCATAATTTTTTATTTATGCATTGCACCAGTGACACAACTTCCTTTTCTCCAGTTTGTTTTGATATGGTGAGTGACATTCTATTTTCTTTCTTTTAAATTTATTAATTTTCTAATCTAAATGCTTCATAAATGTCATCCTTGAAAAAATTTTTTTTTAAATAAAATAGTTTTTAATTTAGGGAAACTTTTATCACGGTTAACATTATTTGTTTGGCTCACCAGCAACAAAGTCACTGAACATTGGTATTTAAATCTTAGATCAAATCCTGGCAAATGGGCTGATTGCATGAGAGTTTTTATGGTTTTTCCCATGAGTAGCATGAGTACAGTAAATACTCAGTTTTCCCTGAAAATTCCTCTACAAAGGCATCTCTTCCCATGGTGGATACCTATGTAATTGCCATAATTTTTTGTTTGTTTATTAGGTGAAATAAAATAAAAATCTAAAATATTTCAGAATTTATTTAATGAATTATAATTATATTTCTTTATTATATGCTTATACTCACTCATGAATAAATTTAAGCTTAAAGTCTAGGTGTTTCAATCTTCCTGAATCATTTTTGTTAGGTATCTTCTCGATATGTGATTGATTATCCTCAAACAGTGTGATACTATTAATATCAATAATTTCACTAACTATTGATTTCAACCATAATAAATCTTAAACACCGTTTGCTAAGGCAATAATCTCAGCTTCCATTGGAGGATAAAGGTGCACAATTTTGTTTCTGCAGCACCATAGTGAAGGTCAAACATTTAACATGATAACATAACCAGAAATTGATTTTCTGTCATTAGGGTTTGCTCCCCCCTCCAATCTACATCTGTGTACATATTTATATAAGAATTTTGAGTACACTAATTTCGCTTTAGCTGTTCCTTTAATATAATAAATTCACTTAAAAGCACACCTTGCAAATTCAGTAAGATTTTCTTGCAACTGGCTTAACAATTCACTGTATGTAAAATATCTGGTCTTGTTATGTAAGCTAAATACAACAATGAACCAAATAATTCTCAGTAAGGTTTTTCACAAATAGACCCTTTTTTGAAATTAGATGGCATCGATTTAGGTTCCATTGGAATAGCACTTTGCAGTCCAACATGTTAAACTTTTTCAACAATTGCAAGATGTAAAATTTTTGATTTGAAAGTAATTTATTTTGCTTAAACTTTATTTGCATTCCTAGAAATTCAAAAAGTGTTCTAAATTTGGAGGTATTGAATTCTTTTGTTAACAACTCAATAATTACACCAAGTTCACAATTATTCGATTCAGCAATTAGTAAGTCATGTACATAAAGAGCAATAGTTACCTTTGAGCCATTCTTTGGGCGAGTAAAAATACAAGGCTCACTGTTTAATTGCTTAAAAGGAAATTTTACAGTGAAACTGCGAAAAAATTTTATACCACTCTACGATCCTTTTCTAAGATATGATATCTTAGAAAAGGATCGTTGTATATATATAACGCTGTATATATCTAATTTAATTTATGTATGAGTTTTGTTGTGATAATTGTTTTTTTCATGGGTTGGAATACCATAAATGTTTTTGCATGATGTATGAACTTACCTTAAATGCTTCTTTAAATGAACTTCCCTTAATTGGTTGAAATAATGCAGTAAAAAAGTATATTTTGTTTAAATATATGTAGGATTTACAGCATTATTAAATTAAATATCACATTTAAAAAAAGCAGCTATTTTTATTAAACAACCGCAATTTTTTTAAAAAATGTTTTAGTTTCTGCCTTATGTGCACATTTTTTACCTTAAATGTAACAGTAATTACTTCAATTAGTCATTCATATATTAATGAACAGCCAGTATCTAAAGACTTATTTTATAAGGTCACTGTTAAAATTCGTTTAACTAACTTTATTTTATATAAACTTCTTTTTCTGCGTTAAAAATTGAATTCCACAATTAGCAAATTTTCTAATGCTCATGCAAAAGTTCTTTAAATTAATGAAAAATTATCATCAAGATTAGACCTTTGGTTAAGTTCATATATAAATTGTTCGAAAAGTGGTCATACATTTTAAGAAAAACAAACACTGAAGCAATTAAAATGCATAGCAGTATTCCACAAAATCAGTTACATACTAGTGAGTTTTCTTTTTTGTATAAATAGCAGTTTTCTTAATTTTTTTTAAACAAATAGTTTACTTGTCACCGCTCGTTTAAAACTCAGAACTCACTAAATTTCCTATTAGGTGAAACAGCAACTTTATACTAATACCAGTATCACTTTTGCTAGTCTCGTGTCAGCCGAAATAGAATCAGATCACAGTAATCAGATCATTTTATGAATTGCTCGTTTTCAAAAGAAGGATAATGCACACAATGCCAAGCGAAAATTAGATTTATATGAATGATGAATGAAATGAAATTAAATGAAAAAATAAATGCAAGCTTCTTGTGTCCCCCCTTCCAAAATAAAGTTCTGGTAGATATTTAAAAAAAAATATTGTATTCGTATCATCAAAGGTAGGAAAAAGCAAGACTCGAACCCGCAATACAATTCCCTACTACCCACTGCGTGTTCTACTTGAGCGCGTTACCTCCGCGCTAAGGTACCTTGTGGGTAAGCGGGGTTTTCACACTTCACGTTCAGGAAACTGAAGAAGCATCTGGCTTACTCTGAAACTAGTGATAATATTTTCTGTAAATATTTGTTTTAAAATACCAACTGCATTACAACACCACTCCTGGTGACACTTGAATCCAATATCTTTAACTCAAGAAGCCAACGTTTTATCCACTAGGCAACAAGAGCAACTTTGCATTGATGTAGTTATATTTTAGAAAAAATTCAAAATCTGGAATTTCGAAATCCATCACTATTTTCTTGCAACAATCTATTGCATTAGATTATTCTGCAAAAATTATCAACCATGTATAATTTATGGTTCGTTAGTAAGGTTTATTACTGCTAACTTGAGAATTTTCCTTTGAATAATTTATAAAGCTATTTATTCTATTAGCATGTGCATTTTTTTTTATTGTTATCTGAAATTTTTATTAAGATTAGTCCATTTGACTTTTTTATTTTCATCACGAAGAATTTTTGGAAGTGCAAACATTTAAAAACTGTGGTATAAACTGGACGTTTGAAACGAGATGCTTGAAACTCACGCGTGAAGCGTCGAAAAGTTGAAGTTAAGTCAACTCACGCGTTCTCCGTTCGTCCGGAAAATGCCGCCTCTAAGCTCGCTTCTGATTGGTCGACGCTTTACGCCCGAACGCGTGACCGCGTTGGTGTGAACGGGGCTTAATGCTTTTATTCTTCAGTAGTGCAAGTTGAGAGTGGTGTGGTATGTTGTATGAATTATTACATGGAAATTTATACTTCTTAATTGTAATGATCACTATGTGGTGTATTATTAAGAAGATATTTTATGTTCAGAAATAAAATTTTTCTTTGCGCATAATTTTTTCATGCACTTTTAAAATAAAATTCCAATAATTTTCTGACTTTTTCTGAATTAGGATTTGTATTGGAAAATACAGGTTCTTAAAATGCTGTTGAGTAATTATATTTATTTCCTTTATTAGTATTAGTAGCATATTTTATTAGACATTGTCTAGAAGTATGAGTATTTGTTGTAACATGTGAATTAATTGATCTAGAGTATTAAAATATTTCTTAAATTTGAATTTTGTTTGTGTGCAATTGCTATAAATTTTATCTGTATGTAAAAATTTTAACTAAAATAACACTTATTACACAGTTTATCCTGTCATTTTTAATTATTTCAGAGAAGTATAACTCCCTTTTCTACTGGAGCTTTTGAGCTTAATTTGCTTAATTCCTTGAGATTAGAGAGATCCCATTCAAGTGAAATTTTTGGAGGCTTCAACTGCTGTATGTTATCAACAGAATTTGACAATTCCAGAATTAAGTTTGAAGAAGAGTTATCTGAACTACGGTACATAAATTCATTCTTATACAAAAACTCCTACTTTTGATAAAATTTCTCTATGTGAAAACATGTATTTATACCTAGATTGTATTCATGTCTCATGAAAATTAAAAGATACTGTCAGAAATAAAACTTAACCTATACTTAGTAAAAATAAATGGTTACAAAAAGTTTGCATAAAAGCACTATTTAATGTAAATTATGATGCTTTCCAGTTACTTCATTTGAAAAATATTGGATTTAATGTCAGATTTACAGAAATTTAAAAATGATGGAAAAATTCTCTCTCCTATTTTGTAATAATTTTTTTTTAATATGGTGTATGTTCACCTCTGATAAGAAAGCATACATTACATCTTGATGTCATATAGAATCTACGAAACTGATGATCAAGTTTGTGAAGTTGCATGCCACATATCTGAAAGTGCATTTTTCAGATTTTGGAGGGTTTGGGGGAGACATTTGATGTGCTACGATTCAATGGCATGAAGCATTCCACACATGCTTAGTCAGGTTCAAATCTGATGAAAACATTAGCCAAGCTCTTCAAGTGGTATCTTTTATAAGTATTTTGATACTAGAAATGCTCATTACAGGCAAACATTGTCATCCATTAGCAAAGAATCTAGGCCAGAAAGCTAAATAAGCTTATGTAGTTCCAAGATCTCATATCTGTGACTGGTTGCAGAACCTCTATCAATGATATGCAGCTTGATGCTGCTCTTTTGATGATTCCAGCCCAAATCATGAAACCACTTCCATAGAAAGAGGACTCTGATGAACAAAGGAGGTCAATTTGCCTGTTCCTCCAGATCAAAACTCATCTAGAATCACAATTAAGGCCATATCTGGTCTCGCTAGTATACAATACATGGTCCCATTCCTCTTGGGCTCTACTGAACATGGTGACACCATTACTTTAAATGGATTCCTTTAGCAGATGAAGTGGATGGGACGCAAATCTTTTTTTTTTTTTTTTTTTTTTTTTTGTGTGTGTGTGAGTGTATGTGTGTCCAATCTGGTGAAGCCTCTGTGCAGCAGTAGAATGGCTGATTTAATTTTTTGTGGCAGTTTAAAGACCTTAAGCTAATTCTGTTGCTATCATTTCTTTTTTTTTTTTTTTGAAGCTGAAAGTTATAGAAAAATGGTTTTTATATATAATTATTACTGTTTGTTGCCCTTGTATATACTATTTTTATATCAGTCTATTCCTACCGGTTCACTTTTTGGAACTGCAGCGGAACTAAAAAGCAGCCCCAAGTTCTTGAGATTACAATCTGAGAATATTCAGATCTTGGGCAAGCTCCATTTGTGTTTGCTCATCCAAAAGTCTGCTAATTAACTAACACTTTTGCCCTTCATTTAAGTAATGCTTTGAGTCATAACTAATGAATTTTGATTCATAATTAATAATGAGTCTAAGGAATCATATTAATTTGAAACAATACTGCATACTCTAATTCTAATGTGTACCAATAGCACTACACATTATCAGTCATCAAATTTGCAATATTTCATTGAGCTAACTTATATGTCACTGGTCCCCAACTTTTCTGTCCCTAAGAACACATTCTAGAATATCTGTTGGACGGTGGGCACCATTTACTTTTCAAGGTGAGTTTATGTAATTGGATAGAGTTGTAAAGTTCTACTTTCCTTTTGTTGTGTAGAATCTTGAGAGATAGTGATTGCACCGAGGAAGGGTTAAAACTGCCCTTTATTAAACTCTTTAACTTATTTACAATGCGTCAACTTGATGCTGATATACTACGCCTCAACTTGGGCAGTAACTGAAACAGTATAATCAAACTTAAAATAAGAGATATTCACAAGTAGAAGAATTAAACTACAGGGCTCATATAATCCTGTAGCCTACAGCGCGTAAATGAGTCTAGTGGCAGCAAGATAATAGTGATTAAGCAACGCCTAACCAGCAGTAACTGGTAAACAGAAGTTTTCGTATAAGCAGGCACGGCAATTTCCATTCTCTCTTTCTGTACTGGAATGTCGATATTTAACTTATTCTTCCACTGGTAGAATTTGCATTTCTTCCGCGCGCTACCAAATTTAAATATTCTGGCACTGACAATTAGGGGAATGAAGGCTTATAGGAAAGTAACTTAAAATTAAAATTAACTGGTTATTTAAAATAAATATAAATCCCTACATTTGTCCATGCCAGAATTTAACAGACTTAGATAAAGGTCCTTAAAGACCTGTTGCACACTGATAAATTCTACAACTGACAAGATATAAACCCCATTTACATTCAAAATACTAAAATTTAACTGATCACAGAAGAAAATTTGTCATCATTATAGTTCTGCTGGACATCCTTTGTCATCTTTCAATTGGGGTTCAGTCAACTCCTTCCAGTCATCTGATAGGAACACTTATGAATACATGATTCTAAAGCCCCGTTCACATGCAACGCTCCTTCGTACAGCTGCCATTAGCAAGAGGAGACAAAGGAGGCAGGAAGAAGTTTTATTTTTAGGACCCGTTCAAAAGACCGCTGTCTTCCTTCCCTTTACACATATGCCACTGTGCAAATTGCTTGATTTCTAATACTGTTTACACATTTTTAACGTTGTTTAGTATTGTTAATTTTGTAATCGGTATTTCCGCAATTGGTACCGGAACTTTCGTAATGGTTCCTGAAAAATTCGTGCATTATAATTTTTATTATTATTATTACTATTATTTTATAGGCTTTTATTTAGCTCACTCTTGGTGCTTGTCGCTATGATTCAAAGATGATCATCGATTTTTGAATTGTTTCCCGATAAGAATTGAATCCAAACTTTGCACACATACTGCTTTTGGATGTGGAGTCACGATTTTGATTTTTAGAGGTTTAGATTTTTTTTTTCAAGTTTTTCTTCTTTAAAGTTGAAACGATTTTTTGCAAGTGGGAAAAATATTAAGTAAAAATTTTAACATATTTTTTTTCTTGTTTTGTTTTGGGAGAATTTTTGAAAATCGCTCCTATTTTTAGATTTTTTTGACACCTATTAATTTTAAAATTTCATATCTAAAAATATATCGGTTACAAACTTCCGAAATTTTTACAGGTTATAAAACAAACATTTCGCATTTATGAAAATTATAAATGAAATTAATAAATTAAATGAACGATTTTTTACTTTTTTAAAAGATATGCTATGAAGCAGAATGGAAAATACTGGTTTTTCTTGGGAATCATTTCGAAAGATCAGTTTCAAAGCAATAATCTGATTACACCATACTATTTTCATGACATTATTTACACTCTATAATTTGTTATTGTTGCAAGGTGTTAGTTCAGTGTGAGATCAGAGGTATTTCCGAGTTAGCTTTCTCTTAAGATGCGCTTTGCACTGCGTTTTGTTTAACGTTCTTAGTAATTTGGAGCGTAACTACTAAGTACACTTTGTGATATTCTAAACACTTGTACGAGTATTTCTGTGGAAAATTCCAGAACTTTGAAGTGTTTAGGTTGATAAAATAAATTTAATGAAACTATTATCGGACCTGTGTGCAATGACAATCATTTACGAACTATTATCAATCTATTACAAACCTGTACGCATGCAACAATATTATAATTAATTCATGCGTTAAAATAGTTTTAAATGTGTTTCACAAAACAAAAAGAGATAAAGAAAAATTCTACTTGCGTTTTATGATTTTTTTGCAATCTTTTTGGCCAAATAAGGTTTTAAATAAAAGCTTGTAATTTATATTTATATTAACCAAATGTATAAATAGCACTAGGTTTTATTTACACATATTTATGTAGTGAAATTCAGTAATAAAATTTTTAGGAAGTTTGAAATGATTTAATGACTATTTAGACAGTTTGTGTTCTTTAAACTGCGTTTTCTCAGTTTTAATTTTTTCCATAAATCCTTTTACTTTAAGTCCTAAAACATATACAAGTATGGACTAAATTATTTGATATTTTTACTGTTTATTTAAAATTATATACTTTATAGAAACAAGGATGGGTTTTGCAAAATACTGAAAAGAAAAATTATTAGAAAGGAAAATGTGATGGAGATTATATTTGTTTTAAAGATTTTACATGGAAATGTGTTTTTACTTTTTTTCTCAGAAACTAATGCATTAATTGCAAAATCAATCCTTGAAGTTATTAAGAATAATAAATGCAATAAAAAAATCGGGGGGGGGGACACTGAAAATTGTAGGGGAAGAAAGACATTTTAATTGTTACATTTTTATTAAAAATTTATTAAATTAATTAAAAAACTATTCCTTTGTTAAAAATTAAAATAATTTTGTCGTACAAAAAACTTTTAATAATATTCATAAAAAGTAGATTAAAGTTCGTAAATAAAAAAAAATCCTTCAAAAGGTACCGAGCCCCTTGTCGCGTTGAAGCCGATATGCGCATCTGAGCGCCTTAACTTTAGTTTTAATTTCAATGATATTTCTGAAATATCCAGCATCAGATAACCTTGTGTGTACTTGTTTATAAATATCCGTCTCTTGTACAGTTCCATCTATTTTTTGGGGGATGCTATCACATCCGCAAACATCTATCAACTCGCCTGTTTCGCTGACAGTCCCGCGAGCAGTCAATTGCACATCAGCCATGTTGCTTACTAAAATTAAGTGAACCGCGCAATCTCACAGTGCAGTATCGGAAATCTCCCCAATTGCCCTGCCCTAGAGAGGTAGGGGCATTCTAGCAAATTCTACCTCCAATCCTGAGAAGCAGTTAATGCTTGTTTGCCATGTGAATGGGACACGCTGGAAGAACCAGTTTTCTCTGCCGGTCGAATCTGCTGTTGTGAACAGGGCTTAAATGACATGTAAAATTCACAATACAGTCTTTTATTAAGTTCTAGCCTTTATTTAGCGTAGCTTTCTCAGCTTTTCCGAACATCACTGTTTTTCATGCCGCAGCTATTCAATTCACATTCATGCTTAAATTTTAAACTTTAATCCCCTTTTGGCTCTCTGCAATGTGTGGAGTGAAAATGCAAGTGCTCTATGTTATAGTGGACAAAATTTCCACCTAAACACACATCGACTGTTAGCACATAACAAAGACACACCCTAAGTTCATTTCTAAGTTCTCCATGAGCTAATAAACATGAAAATCAACTAGAGTGTCAGTGGAGAGCCCTACAAAACTCATGCATATGAAAGTATTTTCTACATTCATCTTAAACGCATGCAAGCTTTCGCTCAAAATTGCATGATTTGATTTAACTAAAATTTCTTTTGTGCGAACTCAATTGACTACATTAAACTTTAAATGTATTCATATTTCTTGAAGTTTTAGCACTAAATACATATTATATCTGCTCTTTTGAGATTTAAACTTTCATTAAAAGTATCATTTAACACAACAGATATTTCAACCTTTTACACACAAATACTTTTTCAGACAACAGAGAATAACATGAAAATTTTACTTGAATGGATCCTTTTCTTCGCCAAAAGTGCGAACCTAAAATAAATTTTCATTAACAAGTACTAACACGAAGCTGCTTGTATCAAGCCAGATCTTTTGGCAAGTTAACATAAATAGTCTTTCGACAAAGAAAACCGAACTACTAGTTCTTTACATAACATAACAATTCTATAATATACTGTACTATTCTATAATATACTGTACTATTCTATAATATACTTATATAATACACTGTACTTGTGCTTTCGCCAAATAAAGCTGAAATAACTCTAGTCATCAATCGAAGCAATAGCTTTTATTCTGTAACTTCGTATTAAACATTTTCATGCAATTTTACATAACAGAAAAGATTTATAGAAAAATTCACTTATCTTTGCTTTTTTTTTTTTAAGCTTGGTATTTGGACACTCGTGTCTGTCTTGCAGAATTCTGTCCATGCCATCTGATTCATCCATGAAACTTTCCGTGTCTGCTTCTTGTCCCCTGGTGGGAATTGATTTTTCCTTTTTTCACCTCTGATGAGTGGTCTTTTAGGATATACTGGTGGTAAATGTTGTCTTTTCCTTTTACTGTCCGGCAGACTGGTTCTTTGTACATCGGTAGTCAACGACGCTTGTCTGTAAGCTCTTGGTTGTTTTGATTTTTGATTTGTGCCTTTAACTTCGGCAAGCCTCTTCATTTTCTCGATGATTGGTCTTGTTTAAGGTAGTCTTTCAGTCAGCGACCTCCTTAAAGTATCTTGGCACTGTCTACAGCGAGATCTTGTCATGACACGGCAATGCTTGTTTCTAGCCGGGATGTTCCTTTGACCCTTGAATTTTTTTTTCATTGGATCTTCCACATGTTGAGGGATTCTTTTCTCGGGAATTCTTCTGTTGGTTTGGGAACTTGTAGTTTCTTTGCTTTTCCCGGGTGGTGGAATTTGTGGTGCGGTGAGAATTGTCCCTGGGGAAGCCTCCTCTTCTAAATCGGAAGCCTGGAAGAAATCATGTAAGTCATCGAAATATTTACGATCATAATATTTCTTCAATTGATCCGGACTAGCCTTTATTCTTTCTCCCGAGTCTGTTTTTCACCGCTCCAATGATCTGCTGTACTACATAAGGTCCTTCAAATTTCTGGGCGAATTTTCATATGACGTTTTCAGGTGCATTAGGCAGAGTGAATTTTCTTTTCAACACCTTATCTCCCGCTTTAAAATCTGATTCGAGGCGTTTCCTATCATAGTAAATTTTCTGCCGCTTTTTTGCTACATCAGAATTTTTCAAGGCTTCATCAATCAGCTTTTGAATATTTGAGTGTTTAAATTCTGGTTATCGCTCTTGAAAAAAAAGTTTGTCTAAAGGAGTCAACATCTTCCTACCCAGAAATAATTCAGCGGGCCTTTTACCCATTGTATCATGCTTGGCAGTTCTTAAAGCATAGGCTAGTTCATCAACGCAGCCATCCCAGCATTTAGGATAATTTTTAACATAACTTCTAATTATTTTAACAATGTTTTTATTAACTCTCTCTGCAATGTTTGCTTGTGGTGTGTATGGGACCATTTTCATATGCCGTATGTCAAGCCCTTTACACAGGTTCTCAAAAAGTTGACTAACAAATTGCCTATTATTATCGCTTATTACTTTTAACGGTGCATCGTATTTTAAAATATACTTATGTAAGAACGCATCTGCAACTATTTTAGCTGATGCTCGTTTTAAAGGAATTATTTCTACTCACTTAGAAAAATGGTCTGCAATTGCCAAAAGATATCGGTTTTTATTTAACTCGCTTTGGGGAAAAGGGCCAAGAAGGTCTATTCCGCCGATCTCGTTAGGGAAAGTTGCACGAATACTATTTAGATACCTGGCTGGGCTATAATTAACATCGTTAATTAACTGACGTAACTTACAGGAACTGTTACATCATGTTCATCTATTACAAAAGTAATTTAAAGTCTCTTACCTGATACAGCTTCAGGATTCCGGATGCCAGGCTTCTAATAATCGCTATCTTCTCAGTAAGAGGCCTTCTTGTCTTTACTAATTTATTCACAGAACTACTAAATTACAAAATAGGTACTAAATATTTTAAGACAGCTATTTCATATATTACATTTAGCTGTTTTTTAAGGCAGAAGTTTCGTATTGACGTTCCCCAGTGAGCGTTGGAATCTAGTCTTGTTCTCAGACCTCAGAGAAAGAAAAGGAAGAATGCCCACTATCTAGTGGCAAGAATGGGACATCCTCCCACCTTTTGATTTTACATCAATGAGATGGGAAAATCAAAACTAAATTTTAAGCATATCAACAATAAATCAATATTTCAAGTACAACTTTTACAAATATGAAAATTATCAAATTATACTTACAAAAGAGTATTACACATCTAAACAACATATCCAGATAACATATTTCAATTTACTATAGTTAGGACATTTAAACTTCTGAGCTACTAAAAAGAAATAAAGAAAATTAGTATATCAATTCAAAAATGCGTAACAGGTTTTACAAAATTATGTCCATATCTAGTTCGATAGTTCATATCACTATCAAACTCATTTGCAAATTCAGAGTCAAGTCACTAAACAAGTTAGATCTATCAAGTTTGAGAGGATAAATATGTTTCGCGGGTCTTAGGAGCTCACCTGTTGCAGTTTTCACTTTGACAACATGCACTTCGTTGTCTTTTCCAGGATATGTTTCTATAATGCGACCTAATGGCCAATCTATTCTCTTCTTGTTGTCACTGCCAACAAACACCAAGTCATTTTTATTAATAGTCCTAGTAGATCGTTTAGGTGGTCTTTGCACTAGGAGAGCTAAATATTCATTACGAAATCTTTTGCGAAAGTGTTCTGTTAAGTTCTGCCAGAACTTGTATTGTTTTGTCAGATTGATGGTATCTAGGTGGTCTAAGTCTGGTACACTGACGTCATGCACATCTTGCAGAAACATTGAAGGAGTCAGTACCGTAAGATCATTTGGATCTTCTGAAATGTATGTAAGGGGCCTTGAGTTAATCACTGATTCGATATCTCAAAGTATAGTCAACATTTCCTCGTAAGAGACACAGGACTTTCCAAGAACATTTCTCAACATCTTCTTCACTATTTCTATCATTCTCTCCCACCAACCGCCCCACCATGAAGCAGTTGGGGGGGATTAAACTTCCACTGTATTCTCATAGTAGCTGAATGGCATTCTATTTCTTTCTAATCTATCGATCTTAATAGATTTTCAGTTCCAACGAAATTAGTGTCATTGTCGCTGTAAATGATTCTTGGACGGCCTCCTCTAGCAATAAATCTTCTTAATCCCCAAATGAACCCGTTTATTGATTAGAGCAAGATCCAGGCCTTTTTCCCTTTCTTCAAATAAAGAGGTCCGGCTACATCGACTCTAGTCACTTCAAATACCAGGGCATCTCTAACACGATCTTCAGGAAGAGGTGCTGGAACAGTTTCTGTATTCTTTGCACTATATCTTCTACAGCGAACGCATTTTATCAGAACTCTACATACTGTTTTTCTTCCTCTCAGGATCCCAAATTTCTGTTGAATATTGGCTAGTACGAATTTGCACACTAGCATGGGATAATCGCAAATGGTAATCTAAAATTAATCTATGAACTATATCATGATTTGAAGGCAATACAATTGTACAGCGAAAATTTTCTTCTTCATCTCTTCTAGTAATCCTTGTCTTTAACGAATAAGGCCATCTGAATCAGCAAAGGTGCAAAGATTTCTAACCTTAAGTTCGTTGTCAAATGCTTCTCGATGCGTGACCTTCCATATTTTTTTTTCCTGCGTTTTCTATTTCAAGGACAATGAGTTCTCCTGATTGTTTAGAATCTGGTCTTCTGCAGTTATTGATGAATCTGCATATCCAAGCTGTTATTCTTAACATTTTGTGGTGAGATGAATATTTTTCATAAAAATGTTCTACCCTTTACGTATTTAGTGTAGAGATGACTGTTTTCCTTTTTTCTGAATTCACTATTTCCATGTCCGGTATTTCCCTTTGTTTAGGCCATTCCTCCATCGGTAATTTCAAAAATGAAGGTCCCTTCTACCAGTGACACATGGACAGGACACTTGCATTACACCCATGTGACGGGAGGTCTGCCGGATTTAAATATTCGGGGATGTGATTCCATGCATCTGTATCACCCAAAGACCTAATTTCATTTACTCTGTTCCTGACAAATACAGCCCAATTTTCTTGATTCCGAATCCAAAACAAGGCATTCATGGAGTCAGTCCAGTAGAAAATTGGAATTTCAAATGGAAAATCTGTCTTAACCCTTTGACGGTTTGACCCGGAATATCTTGCACTTTTACGCAGGCTCCTGAATGGTTTGACCCGGAATATTGTCATTCTAAATATCGCCTTGGAAACGGGCCGTCCCGTGTTTTTGTTAGAATTAAAAGATATGTGAAGAACGCCTAGCCCGAATTTTTGTCTCACTTTCACTCCCAAATGCCTAAGGGCACAAGCATCGCTCCAACCCTGAAGACAATAGGTAATGACCTTCCATAGCGCGGGGAGAACTCTTCTCGCGCTATTGACACGATAACGGCCTTACACAGGTTCTAAAGAAACAAGAAATTTGTTACTAGTTTAGAAACGGTTTGGATTTATATTGGAAGAAAAGAAATCAAGGTACAAAATGAAAGAGTCATTTTTTAATTAAAATCAAGAAAATCACAGTTGTTCATGACATTTTCAGGAACTTTGAAATTTCAAGGCTAAACCCGTAACGCTCGGAGGGTTAATCCGTTTCTTAAGCCTAAATTTCCATAATGTGATCTTCTCGCGATATTGTTTTGAATTTCGTATTCATTTTCAAATTCATCTGCATTCAAAATTGGTTCAATTTCTGCATTGGCATTACATAGTTTTTAGCATTCAACTGTTCTAACAATTCTTCGAGTTCATGAACAGTAACTAATGAATTATCTAATTTACCTTCGATTTTCTTAAATAGTTTTGTAATGGCAGTTCTTAAGATACTTCTTTTCTTTTTTAATTTATCTACTTCTGCCATTTTTGTTTTACACACATACACAATATATATGTTTTATGAAAAAGAAATGCTTAACTCTTACTTCGAAAACAAAATTATTCTTTTGTTGAATACTTCAAGAACAAGAATTAAAATCTTCAAACTTAATACTCAGCTTTTAATTTCAATTTTATTAGAACTTTAAAAAAGCCTGGCGTCCCTGTTCGGGCGCCATAAAAATGTTACATCAGGTTCGTCTATTACAAAAGTAATTTAAAGTCTCTTACCTGATACATCTTCAGGATTTCGGATGCCAGGCTTCTAATAATCGCTATCTTCTCAGTAAAAGGTTTCTTTCAAATAAGAGGCCATCTTGTCTTTACTAATTTATTCGCAGAACTACTAAATTACATTATTTACAAAATAGGTACTAAATATTTTAAGACGGCTATCTCATATATTACATGTTTTTCAAGGTAGATGTTTTGTATTGATGCTTCCCAGTGAGTGTTGGAATCTAGTCTCGTTCTCAGACCTCAATCAGAGAAAGAAAAGGAAGAATGCCCGCCATCTAATGGCAAGAATGGGACAGGACTTGACATATGCTGTTACTATCTTCTGTAGTTGCGGAAAATACACCACCTCGCATATTCTACGCACCGTTTTCCTTACACGTAAATGACCTGCAGTGGGGCTATCATAAAGTTCCTGCAAAATACTTAACCGTACTGTGGCGGGGATGGCTGGTTTCAGTTCATGGTTTTCATTTGTTGATTTAGACAACAGATTATCTGTGATCTCGTAATTTCCTGCCCTATTTCTAATTGAAGCAAGATCTATATGTTCAAAATTATCTGGATCCTTTACATAAGCATAGATATCACCGAAATCTGGTTCTTTCGGCAATTCAGCTATAATTGTTTCATGGGAGTCTAAAATTTTGGAAGTTAACATAGCACATTTTATTTGATTCCCATTTTCATCCAGTTTAATTCTTGACAAGGCGTCACTGTATTTTCCTTGCCAGGAGTGTGCTTAATTATTAAGTTGTATTCTTGTAACTTTAAGGCCCATCTAATTAATCTAGGAGTTAAATTCTTTCCAGAATATAATCTGCCTATGGCCGTATGATCAGAGTAGATTGTAACTGGGGCTTTTCTGAAGTATACCCTAAACTTCTGAACTGACATTAACACTGCTAACGTTTCCCTTTCTGTCGCTGTGCAGTTCCTTTGAGTCTGACCTAGGGTTTTGCTAAAAAATGCCAAGGGGTGCCTTTTTTGAGTTAAAATTTCACCCATGGCGTAATCTGACACATCCGCCTCATTCTCCAAGTTCTCGTCCCCTTCCACGAATTTTAACTTTAGGGCATTAATTAGAGCTGTTTTCAATTTTTCGAAAGCAGTGTTTGCCTCCACTGTCCATGCAAACTTGGATTTCTTTCGTTTTAACACTAACAAAGGTTCAACAATATCGGCAAAATTTTGGATAGACGAACGATAATATGAGCACATGCCAATAAAGGATGAAAGTTTTTTTGTAATATTTGGCGGAGGATAATTTTTAATTTAGAATCCTCATATTTGATGCCTTTAGCTGAAATTTTGTATCCTAATATCGCAATTCCTTAGTTGCGAATTTACATTTTGTGGTATTACTAGTTAAACCTGCTTCTTTTAATAATGAAAAAACTTCATGGAGGTCTTCCACGCATTGTTCAATAGTGTCACTAGTTATGATAATGTCATTGAGATAAATGAGAGTGGATTTTTCTAGGACGGGATGTAAAATTATGTCCATAGCGCATTGAAAAGTTGACGGGGCCTCGCAAAGTCCAAACGGCATGCATAAAAATGCTTAAGTACTTGATTTTGTATCCAATGCAGTTTTATTCACATCTTCTGGTTTCATTGCTATTTGAAAGTAGCCTGAAGTAAAATCAAGAGTGGTCATATATTTTGTAGACCTAATTTTCCATATTATTTCTTCTATTACCGGTAAAGGGTAAACAGGGTATTTAGTCATGTTAGTAAGTTTTCTGTAATCGATCGCAAAACGATAAGCTTTCGGATCCAAAGAAGGCAACTTATTTCTCTTTCTGCATAGCACAACTGAGGTAGCACATTCACTATTGATGGGAATAATTATTTTATCCCTCAACATTTGTTTTGTGTTGTGTTCTATTATTGCTTCTTTTTCATTATCATACCGATAAGGTTTTGCTTTACAAGGTTCGCTTGATTTTAGGTTACAATTTGTGTATTCCCTGGCTTCTGAGAAAATAACGTATTAAATCTACTAACGAGTTACTCCAGCTTGTCTTTTTCATCTTGTTTTAGATGTTGTAAATCGATGTCTGGAACATTTACTTCTTCCACCACCTTTGGAACCATATCCAAGAAAATAGAATTTTCCGCGAAGTTTATTGTGGCGTTCGCCGACCTGAGGAACTCTGTACCTAAAATGACATGGTTTTAAAAATTTTTAACAACAAAAAAATAACACTTTCAAAACTTCATTTTTTACCTGCACGTTCAGTGATAGCTTTCTGACACATTTATAAACTTTCCCTTGTGCAGCAACAATTTCTGTGCTACAATTTTTAAACAATCTTATTCTCTGGAAATTTTTGTAGTAGAATTTTTGGCTTAAAAAATTTCCTTTCACGCAGGTGTCCACAAGTGCTTCTGCTGGTACGTCATTTAAAAGAACCTGGATTACCGGTAGTTGGGAATTCTTGATTACCACGGTATTTATATACAGCTTAGAGGGATTTTGCGATGCACAGAGGTTCTCAGTCCTCAATTTCTCAGGCCCCTCTATTCTTTTAAATTCATTTTTCTTTCTGATGTTTGCTGGCTGGCGGTCTTTGGCTTTACAGTTTTCATTCTTGTTTGTTGACAGCCTGGTAAGAAAACGTTTTCTTCCATTGTATTTGTTTCTCTCTGTGGCCGGCTGTCGGGAGAAGTGCTGATAGTAACCCTGGGTAGGAAATCTCGAATTTTCCGCTATCCGCCGGTTCTGAAACTTTACAGCTAATTCGAATAATTTGTCCACCGTTCGTGGGTTTCTGAGTTCCACGAAATCTTGTACTGTGGGTAATAATCTTGGTAATATAATTTCAATTACTTCATTATCGGGCTTCCTTCCATATAGAGTATTCACTAGTTTGACTTTACCCAGGATAAATTCGGTAAGATGTTCAACTTTCCGTTCATAAAAGCTGTAGAGTTCAGCTTCCAGTTTCGCACGATCCTTCACGATCGGTTAGGCCTTCAGGAGTGCCGCTTTAAAATTCCCAAAATTGTAGGTGAGGCTTCCGTCTTCCCCGAGTAAGAATTTTCTGATCCCTTTCCACCAAGACTCCGCCTGTCCTCGGAGGGCACTTGAGGCTATGGCTACTTTTTTCCTCTCGGGTACAGGATACAACTAAAAGTGCATCTCCAGCGATTCTAGGAATGAAGTGATGGAGCTTTTACCGTTAAACACTAGTGCTGGCTTGATAGCTGCTCGCATCGTTTGTATTAAAAAGCCAAATCCATCCATTGGGCTTGTCACCATCGGGTCTATGACTTCTGTTTCTTATAGGGATGATTGTCTGTCCTGATTATTGGCCATTGGATTTGAATTAGAAGTTCGGGCACCAGATGCAAAGTTCTACTTTCCTTCTGTTGTGTAGAATCTTGAGAAATAGTGATTGCACTGAGGATGGGTTAAAACTGCCCTTTATTAAACTCTTTAACTTATTTACAATGCGTCAACTTGACGCTGATATACTACGCCTCAACTTGGGCGGTAACTGAAACAATATAATCAAACTTAACATAAGAGATATTCACAAGTAAAAAAATTAAACTACAGGGCTCATATAATCCTGTAACCTACAGCGCATAAATGAGTCTAGTGTCAGCAAGATAATAGCGATTAAGCAACGCCTAACCAGCAGTAACTGCTAAACAGAAGTTTGCGTATAAGCACGCACGGCAATTTCCAGGATTCTCTCTTTCTCTACTGGAAGGAGAATCAATGAGCATAATTTTTTTCAGATTATTCTTTAATTTTGGTGAGCACTGTATTTTATTGTTGAAAATAATAATGAATGAATATTTATATTCTCATAAAAAAAAATTTTTTTTTTCGTCTTTCCCCAAAAGAAAGACATTTCTGAATCCCATGAAAGAATTAAGTACTTAAAGGTAAAAAAATGTTTGACTAGTCTTTCTTTTTTTTTAAGGAAAAAATATACTGTTAAATTCTTAAAGATACTTTAATTTTTAAGGAAAATTAAACAGTACACATTAAAAAAAAGACTAATTTACATATAATTTGCTACATTACTTTAGAAAATTATATTATCTATATGGTTATAAATACATTAATAAGCATAAAATATAATAATTTGTAAGAAAATAATCTTAAGTAATGTGTTTGCTAAAATTTTCATTAGTGGACTTTTTTATTTTACTAAAGCAAATAATTGTATGCAGGGTGATTCAAAAATATCTGGTAGAAATGTAGAAGGGACAAATAAGCAGATTTTGTAATGGATTCCATATGCTAAAATGGCTTATTGAGGTGGAACAGAGAGGTGCTAAAGAGCAGTAAAAGCATTCTGCTGACATAAATTGCCATTCCCTGTGCAGATTTTGAGCAGTATGCAACACTACACAAATACTGAGCTTGTTGATATGCATTTTATCTATGGGGTTGTAACTAAAATAGAGCAATTGGGCAAAAGAAGTATAGAAAGGGATTTCCAATTACCTCCTTTGAAAAGCTGATAAATTTCCAGTGATAGCCTCATAGATAAAATGTATGTTGTCAAGTTCTGCATTTGTGTAGTGATGTTTACTGCTTGAAATTCACACAGAGAATGACTATTAATGCCAACAGAATGTCTTTGTCTACTGCTGTACAGCATTTTGGGCCAACTCAATATGCTGTTTCGGCATACATATTCCATACATGCCGTTTCAGCATACATATTCCATTACAGAATTTACATATTTTGGTCCCTTCTACATACCTTTATATTTTTGCTAGATATTTTTGAATCACTCTATATAATGTAACTGAAAGCTTGTCTGGTGAAAGTTACAAAAATATTTTTATTTCAAGTATCCAATAATTATTGCGAGAAGTTCCTGATTTGTTATTTATTTCTTGTTCTTAATTTCTGCTATCAGGTTTAAAGTACACAAAGAAAACAGCTTTAAACAAATTCTATATTACTTGTATAGCACAAATATGGGTGTTAATTTCTATGCTTTTTAATATTTTTGCAACATAAAGATGTATTCTCCTTTTAAGTTACTGAAAAAAAAATTATCATAATTTTATTGTATTATCTGTGTAAAAAGTCTTTAAATTTACCCTTTTGGAAATTGATTAAGGAATACTGCATAGGACAGTGGTTTTTAAAATAATAGGAAAAAAAATTTTTTTTCCAAAATGCTATAGAAAGAGTCACGGGGGGGGATATTCCAGATCAAAGAAGTTAAGATTATCATTATTCAGTATGTATAGTATAATATATTAAATTGAAAAATTTTGCACAGTTGTATCTAACTTTTACTGGAGCATTTGTGCAGGTACTGAATATTGTATTGTTATTCCATAATTTTCCATAATATGTAAAATTCGAGATTGAATTTAACTACAAATTTAACAGGAAAAAATGTGCCCAGAAAACATGTCTTCCAGTACACTTCCATTTAATCATAATTGTCTTAGGTCTGGTGAGCATTCAGATGCAAGTGGCAAATTGTTTGTATAGCATATTATTTAGTATGAGGGAAGATACAATCTTACTGAAATAACATATTTTCAACTGAATGCGGAAGATATAACGGTTTGTTAATGGTGTTCTTGCGTATTTTAGAATTTTCATCAAGCTTTGGGATTGTTAGACTTTGATTATTATGAATGAGGATTATGCCATTCTATATGAGAAAATCCTGGAATAGATTTTCTTACACTGGTCATAAAAATTAAAGGATAATGAGAAAAATATGCTCATTCAATTAATATTTCAACCAATGTCCAATGCTGTAATTATTCATGTTAATTAAATAAAGTTGAATACAAAATTGCGCTTCCCCGTATATGTTAATTCTGAAAATGAGCAAATTCAGTAACTGACATTCTGGTGAGTGATGGATACATGTTAGAATTCTGGTCAATAGTGTTGTTTAAACCTTTCGTCCCTGAATATGAATAATGGATTTTCAGACAAAAACAAAAGCAATTTCTATTATTATAAGGTTACACATTGTAGTTTTGTTATTTTTTCATTGTTTTTACTTCCTTGTATGAAGTAAAAAGGAAGTATTGTAATTGGGAAAAATTTCGGGTACCATATTTCAATGAAAATATCTATTTTGTCCACTATCGAATGCAA
>KK115884.1:0-10693 GCA_000611955.2 Stegodyphus mimosarum | reverse complement strand
AAAGAGTGCAAAAGTCAGTTTAATTCATCGAATGATTTTATTCAGTCAACCACAATATCCCCAAAAGATAGCTGTTTAGGAATATTTGATGATGTACTAAACTCAGAAACTGATCCACCTTTTCTTAGCTGGGAAGGTCGCATGATGTAAGTTAAATTTTATTAACTTGTGACTTTATATAAAAACTGTAGAATTATTGATGGTATTTTAATGTGATTGTTTATGAATTATTTGGTGTTCAGATTTAATTAAAGATCTGTAAATATTGATTCCAAGAAAAATGAAAGTGATATAGGTATTACAATACCTTGTAATGAAAGCAAAAATATTTGGGTATTTTTCTGTTAATGGGGCAAGCAGGAATTGTAAATTTTCAGATGTTGGAACAGATGAATTAGCTGCTGTTGGATAATAACACATGCGAGTCACTTACAAATACAACATTATTGATCCTGACATGGGATATTGTACATATAATGGTGAAATAAACTTCAAGATTCCTTTCTTATCAAATTTATGTGGTAGCAATTGCATGAAAAAGATGTATATCTTTTTAGCAGTAAATAAACTTGGCAGCTTTATGCCTATTGTGTAGTATGGAATTAATCTGACAAAAAGTCTTTTTGTGTTTTTTCCAGATTTAATAAAATAGTTATTCTTTTCATAAAGCTTTATATCTCATTGAGGTTGTCACCATCTAAATTAGATTTTATTTAGATTAGATTTAAGAAAATTTCTGTTTGGGCCATTTAATAGAAAAGTCACATTGATAATTTATATATTTTTATGGTATTTTTATTGTTGAATGCAGGCATACTCTGCTTGCAAATTATCTGTATGCAAATTTTGTTTATTGATTGAAGTATGTTATATATACTTTGATATGAAGCTAATGATATTTCAAGAAAATATGTTATCAATAGAATTTTTATTGTTGTCTGAAAGAAACTTTAATGAGTATTATGTTATATGAATGCAAATATTTAAATGTGTGTATTAACTGAAGTATTAATGGCCAAACCAATAGGTTTGGAAACCTAATACTATGTTGTTACGAATTTTGTATGTATGTAAATAATTTTAATGAAATTATATGGGAAATTGTAGTATCTTTTCTATAATGTAACTTGAAATGCTTGAAAACGCGAAGCAGTGCGAAAAAAATCAGGTTACAGGAGCAGATATATTTAACATTGAGGTATATGGCTGTCTTGCTAAAGTGATGAGATGTGATGTGCTGGTTGTAAAGAAGCTGGTAGCATTGGTGATCTTCTAGGAAGTGGCAGGCCTGCCATGATTGATGATGTTGTTTATTCTGTTGTGAATCGGGCAGACATACATCAAAGACTGAGTCTTAATATTATCAGATGGTGATATTGAGAATTTGAAGTCCAGAATGACATTTGCTGCATCAAGTGTTACAGAGCAATTATAAAAAATATGTGGCAAATACTTGAATACTGATTTGACCTTCTCCAAGCTACTAAGAAGGCTTATGTTAAAATTTGCTAATATACACAGTCCAGTCACATTAATGTGACCACCACGTACTTTCCATGTCAGAGTTAAATAACCAATCACAGAAGGCAGGTGGCAGCACAGTGCAGTTGAGCGTATATAAAGGGTGTGTGAGGGCTTCGGAAAACATTTCAATCGTTGGCGTAATGCAGAAACGAAGTGATTTATCCGACTTCCAAAAGGGCATGATCATTGGCTTTCGGGCCAAGGGTGGAAGCATTTCCGAAACGGCTGAGTTTGTGAACTGTTCGCGTGCCGCCGTGGTAAAAGTGTACCGTGCATGGCAAAATGGGACTGTCCAAAATCAGCGACGTGGCAAATGTGGTGCACCACGGGCCATAGATGACAGAGGCGAACGACGGTTGCGGAGATGCGTTCGGGCAGATAGACGGGCTACCGTTGAGCAACTGACCACCAAAATGAACCAAGGGGCTACCAAAAGTGTCTCCCAAAGTACTATTCAGCGAACATTGCTGCGTCTGGGCCTCCGAAGCAGACGCCTGGTTCGTGCACCTATGCTGACTGCTGTTCATCGACGGCGAAGGCTAGAATTTGCACGCCAGTACAGCAGCTGGACGTCCACTGAGTGGCGACAGGTTGCGTTTTCGGATGAATCGCGTTTTATGCTCCATCGGACAGATGGACGTTGGCGTATAAGGCGTGAAACCTCTGAAAGGAACCACCCTGCAACCATTGCCGGAACGGTCCAAGCTGGAGGCGGGAGCATTATGGTCTGGGGAATGTTTTCCTGGCATTCTCTAGGTTCACTGATCATTGTGGAAGGCACAATGGATCAATACAAGTACGCATCTGTCCTTGCGGACCATGTTCACCCCTACATGCGCATTGTTTTTCCTCAGGATGATGGCATCTTCCAGCAGGACAATGCGAGGTGCCATACAGCTGCCAGTGTACGTGCGTGGTTCGAAGAGCACCAGGATGAGTTTACCGTCCTCCCCTGGCCAGCAAACTCACCTGACTTAAACCCAATCGAGCATCTGTGAAACCATCTCGATCGAGTTGTTCGCGTCATGGATCCTCAACCGCGTAATCTAGCGCAGCTGGCCACGGCATTAGAGTCGGCATGGCTCAACATCCCAGAGAACACCTTCAGGGACCTATGTGACTCTCTTCCTGCACGTCTCGCAGCAGTCCGCTCTGCGAAAGGTGGTTATTCTGGCTTTTGACAGATGGTCACATTAATGTGACTGGACTGTGTAGTACTGTTCATAAAAAGACAATAATACTACATTTACCATTCTAAAGACTAAATTGTGTTTGTTTAATTATAGCAGTTTTCATGCAAAAAACTTTTGTAATCAGAGAAAAACTTTTTAGTCACCTTGTATATAACATCATCTGAATTTTATTAATAAACATGATTTTAAGTAATTGATAAATGGCTGTGTTTTGATGTATTTGTTTCAGGCATTCTTTACCATGTCACATCTACACGTTAGAAATGACCAGAAATGATGCTGTCCTAAATATCTCTGAAGAGGATTCAGCACCCCTTCAATCTCTTCTAAACTTATCTGAAATCATCTCTGAATATGACATGGTACATCATATTCTTGACATGCTTATTGGAATTCCTTCAAGCACATTTATATATAATGATGTAAGTAGCAACATATTTCTGTGAAAATTCAGCTTGAAACCAGGTATTTTATTAAAAACTTAGGCTGTGTTCTAAATAAATTTTCCACTAGATGTCATCTTGGGGGGGGGAATAGTATTTTATTCCTCATTTTGCAATTTTAAAAGAATTTAAAATGGCAACAACATAAAATTTTTTTATCACCTCTCAAAAAAGTAACTTCTATGTGTGGTAATATTTCCCTTCTAAAATGAAGTTTTTGCAACTTATTAATTGTTTAATAATTTATCATGCAGTGAATAGATATAAAAAGAATTTTGAATTTGAATGGCATAATTTTAATAAAATGTGATAAAAATGAGGGGACAGGGACTTATATTCTTTGTTACATGTGAGTAAAACTAAAATTGGGAGGCAACAAAATTTAACAAAATTTTAAAACAAAACTGTCAAAACGATATTTAAATTGACTGAATGTAATCATTTTTATATGTTTCCCATTTCTCTGTTATCACTTATGATTTTCCTCAAAATTCTTTTAAGGTATCCCTTGTTTTTTTTTTTTAAATACCTAATGATGAGGAAATATTTTTGTTACAGTTTATGGTGCAAATTTGACCGTAAATAAAATGAATTGAGTAAAATGAAAATGAAGTTGTAACAGGTTCATACAGTCTTTAAAAGAATTTAAAAATTCTTAGGATTTTTGGAAACGATTTTGGTTCTTAAAAGTTCTTAGTTTTGGTCCAAACCGGCAAAAAGTCCTTAATTTTACTCAGCTGACATTTCTGTCTGTTTTTTTATGACTGCTATTTTGAATGTGAATTAACATTTTGGAGAAATATTTTTTGGCGATACATTGACAAATATGTGTTTGATGGGTTAATGTTTGAATTCTTTTCTACTTCTTAACATAAATGATGGACACTTGAGTTTTAGATATGAGTCCGTAGATATGAGTCCTTTTATATGTGGTGCTAAATTTGGCAACTTGTCCACATTTTGGCAATTTCAAAATCAGCTTGTGTACAAAAATTTTTATTCCGAGATTGGCGAAGCCTTGACAATTTTTTTACAAACATAATTGATAACTTCACATGCATAATATAACACTGATAAATATCATAAAAATTATTATAATAAATTAAAATTACATATAAGATTATATATATACATTTACATTATAACACAATAAAAGGCTATTGATTATCTTGAGTTACAAATTTTAGACTTCAAAGACATTAAAAAATTTTTAATAAAAGATGAGATTTCAACTTTTGCATCATGAAACTTATAAATTGGAACTCCAACGTTTCCAAAAAAGTCATCTTTAATACCATTCACAACCAAATTCTTAGAATTAAATACGTTTGTAACAATGCAGAACATCTTACTGAAGAAATAGATTACCTTATTAAAATACTGTTAGAAAATCACATTCCAAAACTCACAGTTGCAAATACCTTAAGAAAAGCTGGCATTAATATTAGCCTTTAGATAACTTGTATCAGGTGATATGATATACTTTATTCAAAAGAAGGTAATTTTATGGATGACCAGTACAAGTGATCTAATGTGAATATGTATGTAACTTCTCTTAATTCCCAGTTTTCTAGCCAGAAATTTTTAAAGTACTACTAATTACGTACTCCAAGTAATTAATGGCAAATTCTTTTACTATCCTGTTACTAAAAAAGGAGCCTTTTCCTATTCTGCAGATGTATAATAGCTTGTTTGCATGAACCATTTCGACTTTTTCAACCACTTTTTCTATTTCCTAAAACTTTTTTGCCAGTTCTGTGCAGTTTTTACTACTCTGAGGCATCACCATCTTGGTTAGCATTCTTTAATACTTTACAGCAAGAAACGGCGCCATTTTTGTCATCAAGAAGCCTTCTTTCCTTCATCTCTCCTGCCTCTAGCCCCTTTCTTTACTTCTCCAATGGAAACTCTCCCATTCAGCACAAGAATTTGTTTTGTTTGGGGCCTTTCCCCCTCTTTGGAATTACAAAAGCATATAAACCTCATGTATCTGCCATTTTTCCACCATTGTGTAAGGTATGTTTGCATGTTTCATTTTTCATTTTCTTGAACGATTTTCAATTTTCGTTTGCTTTAGTTGCAAATTTGATGTTCAGAGAACGAACTAGCTTATTTGTTTTTTCTTTCTTGACAGTTTTTAGAACCTACCGGAATTTTTCTCTCTTTGTTTCTGTTTGTTTCTTAAATTGAATTTGTTTAATATAGGGAGGTTTTACTTTGGGTATTTTAATAGTTTCCGCTTTTAAAATTAAATTGAGCCTTCTTTTTCTGTTTTTGAAATTACTTTGAGCAATCTTTTCAACTTTGGATTTCAAATTTTCTCTGGTTTTATCATTTTGGACTAGAGCTAATTTTACACGCATTCGAGCTGGTCCCTTTTTAGTTTTATATTTCGACCTTCCCTGCTAGTTTTATTCAGGGAATACCCTTACTGTATATGATTGTAAATCTTCATTTTTCTTGAAAAACAGAAAATTTTTTTTTTTGATTTTCTATGTGTAAAATTTCTTTTTTCTTTCTTTCTTTCTTTTTTTTTTAAGTATCTGTATTTAAGTTTTAATATTCCTTTCTTAGGGTTACGAATACAAGACGGAAAAAGATCTGAGCATTTGAGAGCCTCTGAAAGATATCCTAAATTGAAAATATATTTTTCGAATTTTTCAGTCCTGTATCTCAAATGTCCCAGAGGAACAAACTTGTATTCGGAACTCATTGATCAACTTGGTTTAGGGCTTCAAAAGACTTTTGCCTTGATAAGTTCTGTTTGAAGTGTTGAACTGAGGAGTTCCATATTTGTTATTTGTTATTTTTCATTATTTATTATTTTTTATTTTTATTTTCTTTGCAATGCTTTCAATATGGTCAAATGTGTACTTGTACTACCTTAGTGTGTGACTTTATTCAACGTGCATAATAGTTTGGACCTTCATAGGAAAGAAACTGTAAACATGCATTTAAACTCCACTTTTACCTTTTTCTTAAAAAAATTTTTTTCATTAAAATGATATATATATACATTAAGATAAAATATTTTTAAAGTGACATTACTTTCCATTTTGGTGACTTAAAAATATTTTGATTCTGAAAAATAAGCAAGCTAATAAATTATAAAAAGCACAGTTTTCGAAACACTTCTTAGGTAAAAAAATAAAAAAAAGCTACTGCAATTATTTAAAATTTAATTTCATTTGCCTTTTTAAAAATATTTTTCATGTTAAGAGTTTTTCCCATGAATCTTTTTTAGAATATATAAATGAGTATCAGTTTTCTCTTGAAAATTCATTCACCCTTTTCTTTCTGAATTTTTTTTTTTCAAAAATTTGGTTTTTTTTTTTTTTTTCCTATTAAAGGTAGAGATAATGAAAATGGTAGGGATAATTTTTCTGTTGGATTTTAGACCTTGCATCTTGGAAAGTCTAAAGGCAAGATTTATAGACTTACAAATTCCAGAAAAGTGTAATGAAATGAAAAGTGTCTTCTTGGTTATTAACATATAATGAATGTGTTTTATAGGAAATTTGTGAAGAATTATTTTTCTTTTGGAGAATTTTTGGAAGAACAATGAAAAGAAAATTGTTTGGATGTGTTTCTTTTGATGCCAGAAATCTTCTTCTTAAATATGTGTATCTTCCCTTTATTTTTTTATCTTCCCACTAGACACAAGCATCAAAGAAAGCAAAGAAATTGAAAGCCGACAGTGAATTAAAAGATTCATCATATGTGTCTCAGTGCGTCATACATACCTAAGTGCCTAGCATAAATTATTAAAAATTTTGCCTCAAATTTTGTTGCTCAGTGCTTTAGTAAATTCTAAAAATTATGCCACACTGCCTTCACTGGTTTTGACCTTATTTTGTTTCATATTATTTTCAATACTCATATTATTAAAGAAATATAATTAGGAGCTTCTTCTGTACATTCTAAGAATAAGCAGTTCTTTAGAATAACAAAAATCTTTAATTAAATCTGCAAATTCTGAAATGAAGAGGAAATTCACTGAAAAAGAAAATGGTTTTATAAAGAGAGAGAAAAATTATTCTTCAAAGGTACATTGTAGTACATTGTTAAAATATTAACAAATTAGAGATGAAGCAGAGAGTAGTGGGACCTTTAATTTGTTTATTGAAACAAATAAACTTAGAAAAGATGCTAAAGAGAAGGAAACTGATGTGAATTAGCTAACGTACCCAAAAATCTTTCATGTTAAAAAGACACATAAGCATTTTGTTGTTTGTTGTTGTTGCAAGTCATAAATTTTTGGAAGATTTTAATGTATAGTTATATTAATGTAATTTTAGAATCATTATCGTAAGCTACAACTGCTGTAAAATATTTTAAATTATTAAAAAAGTGTTTTTTTAATTATTTAAAAAGTGCTTTTTTAATGGATATTTTTTAGAAATAATAATAAAAAAATGTAACCATTATATAAATCTGTTATGACTATGAGTATCTAGCCACGTGATTTAATTATTTCTAACTGAGTACTCGCCTTTAGAAGTTATCTCTACATGTTACGTTGAGTTATCCTTCCTTATTCTTTATTGTGTATGCAAGATATGATGCAAAAATGTAAAAATTAATGTAAAAATTTATTTCTCATAGCTAATGAGATTTAAATTAATACAGAATAACCTATCATTTCTAGTACTTCATTGACTTATTGTAACTTGATATTAAATACTGTATAATAACTGCGTAACAACTTCAGCAGATCCACACAAAGCTATGACACTAATTGGGTCAGTGAACATACAACTAACTTTCTACACTTAATCGTATCAGTGTCAAGCAATCATATCTGTTCTGATCAGTGGCCCTCTTCCTCTAAGCAAGCAATTGCAGTGGCCACAGCCAAGCTTGTGTTATGAATCGTGCTGATTATCATTTTACTTCACAGTTAAACTTATGCCACTTGACATAAAATTCACATATGCCCCTGGACTGAGAGAGTATCTGATGAAATGAGGCATAAAAGAACGAATCAATATAAAGCTAGCTGTTAGTATAATTTAAATACAAAGCCACTAATCATCTTTAAAATATGTAGAACTATTATAATTTAATGCTAATTACTTGAAAAATAGGTGAAGTTAATTTTGTTCTTGAATTTGTTTTATAATTAAGTTAAATATTAGAGTATGTTTAATAACAGTGCATTCTACTTACAGATTTATTTTATTCTTAAAAATTACAAAAGCAAAGTGCAGGTGTAGATTGCTTTAGTTTATTCTATTCCTATTTGCTTGATAAGTCCTTAATTTTTTTTCCATTGATGGTCCTTAAAAGTACTTAATTTCCATGTGCAGTGTATGTGAACCCTGTATAATTTTTCATCTTAAAAAAAAATCAAAATTTGATTAATTTTTATATTTTTGTGTTGATTTATCATTTTCATTATTTTCTTAACAGGATACAAAAAAATTTCATTTGAAACCAAGAGCTCATGTTTTAAACTTATCTCATGGAAGTACATCTGAATTGATTTCTGAATTTATAGAGTATGGTACAATGTTTTATTCATTACAAAAATTTTCAGAATCATTTCAAACTGAAGGTAAGTTTTTAAATTTCAAAGTAATTTTTAGTTAGTTTTAATTGGTTTGATGCCATTAATTCTTTGTATGTTGAAAGAAAATTTGTTTGTAAAAAAGTTTTTTTTAACAGAATAATTAAAAAAATGACACACTGCAAAATTTCACATGAAAAATGATTTTAAATTTATTTTGATTGAACTTGTAGTTTCCCAACATATTTGTTTACAGCTTTTTTGTGATCTGTATCATAAAAGGGTTCAAAATATAAAATAGTGGTATTGTTATGCTGAACTGATATTAAATTTCCTTTGAAACAACTTTTCTAAAAAATTTCAAGGAAAAGTTTATAAGATATTCCTCCTGCCTTCTTAGCATGCCTTCATGGTGTAGTGGTCAGCACCTAGGCACGTATTCAAGATGTCCGTGCTTTGAGTCCCGGCAAGGGCATTGCTCATTTTTCATCTCTCCTGCTTTTACAAAATACCTAATGACTCTATATGTTTACTTCCATTAACAACGTAAAAATTTCTATAGTGTGTTAGAGAGGCTCTTGTTTTCTTTTAGACTTGTTTTTATGATTCATGAACACATAACTAACTTAATTTATGATGAACCATCATTTATTCACTGTGCCTATATCATTTTTTATTTTTGATATTTTTTATAAATGGTGTCATGTCTTAATTATACATTTATAAAAAATGCAAGTTTTAACATAATATATAAAAAATTAATTTTGTTAAAAAATTTTTTATGAATAAATTATATTCAAAATAAGGTAACAATTAATAACACTGACCAAAAAAGGCATTAGTAGTAGATGGTTTTGAATTGAGAATTTCTTATCGCTAGTATTGATGAAAAATCCTCAAACCATGCTTGCAGTTGAAGGAAATGGAAGAATTTCTCTGTATAAATGTTATGTAGAAGTTTATCTGTGGTTTTCTCGCTTGTTTTTAGAAGTACACACTCTCCCATCATATATAAACTGTTTTAATACTTTTTCAGGATGCATAGTGGTCCTTACAAGTGTATATAAGTCCTTATATTTGAAAATAAATTATAAAGGCCCGTATAGGTGCTTCCTTTTTCTCTAAAGCACTTATTTTTTTTGTTTTTAGTGCTTTTTTTTGTTTTTTAAATGAATGTGCAGTTATTTATTTTTTTTCCCTGTATCAAAACTGAAACGAAGTAAACAACTTTTCTTTCTTATCTGGAGCATCAGATTGGTGAATCATACTCCCAGAAATAGCTTTTCTCTGCATTAAGGTAACCTTTGATTCACTCAACTGGAGACAGGTGCACGTCATTCTATTGGTCAGAGAATTGTGAAAGGGGTAGAAAATTCTGGTACATTCCACATTCTTTTCCGCCCACCCACAGACTGTAAACCAGACATGGCCAGACTGTGGCCCGCAAGCTACTTGCAACCCTTTGCTATCTGAAATGGAACTTGTTTTGAAAAAATATAGTGTAATGTTTTATTACAAATGGAGTTTGAAATAGAAATCATGCAGTGCCACTTTTCTTTATCAATCACTAATTTTATTTCTGATATTGGGTATGTAAAAATTTGATAGATTTCAAACTGTCCACTGCTGGTTTATCATCAGAGTAACAAATATGTAAAATTACAAGTAATTCCATTTCTGGTAATTACTGTTCCAATTATGTTACTTTTTGAACAGGTAATGTTTATCGGAATACACTAATATGAAGTTAATTTAAGATGCAATGCTAATATTTTTATTTAATTATTCTTCCTAATATTTCTCTCAAGTTAATTTTGCTTCAGGCAGTATCTGTCTACATTCCTGTGTGATCCCATTGTTCATAACAGTTGTGATCCACCTGGAAGATTTGCTATTCGTTGTAGGGTGTTACTTTTATTCAGTTCTTGAATGGCATGAGTAACTGCTGAAGAAACCTGTTTCGCCTTGCAATCCATATAGCGCTCTTTTAATCAGAGGAAGAATTTTACGAGGATTTTTTTTTT
>KK115883.1:242622-281002 GCA_000611955.2 Stegodyphus mimosarum | reverse complement strand
ATGTCAAACTCATAGGTACACTTGGGCCAAACAAACAAGGTTTAACTTTAGGCGGGCCGTAAAAAAAAATCAATATTCATAAAAACATAGATTTATTTCGAATAATACAATAATAAACATATATATATATATTTATACAGAAAAGAACAAGAAAAATTTAATGTTTACGTCCTGATACTTGACATCTCTTCTCTGCTATTATCTTTCCTATTTCGGGAGAAATTTTGTTTGCAGTGATAACTTTCAACGCTGACCAAAGGTGAGCATCATTAATACGGTTTCTAATAGGAGACTATTACCTTTCATGACTGAAAATAATTGCTCGCATCGATAAGTAGGCTACCAAACATGAAAATAATTTCATATGCGAATTTTGGAGTATTTTCAAACCTGCCTGGTAAATATTTGTAAAATTCAGGCACGCCCACTTCGATGAAATTTGCTTTCAAATTTGAGTTGCATTGAATCTCGATCACCTCCATTTGCATACGGCTGGGTACTCAGTCAATACTTATTAAGAAAATTGAAGAAAACAAAAAAAAAATTTGTCTTCGAGGGAACTAAAATCATTAAACCTCGTTTCAAATTCAGTTGTTAAATTTGCAATTTTTTCTGCGTATTTTTGATACGAACGAGTGTCATCTAAACTTGATTTCTTCATGCTGCACGTCGGGAAGTGCGTCAAATCTTCATTTTTAAGTTGTTTTTCCCAAAGAACTATGTTGACATTTGAATGCTTTAATTATGTCAAACATGTTCGTAATGATATGATCTTTTCCTTGTAATGATAAATTTACATCGGTTAAGTGTTTGGTTATATCAACCAAGAAAGATAAATCTTGTATCCATATTGGATCGTAAAACAAACTTACCTCTTGATTTTTCGTTTTTAAAAACTGACATATTTCTTCTTTCAAATCCCAGAATTGTTTGAGAATCTTGGAGCAAGATAACCAACGTACCTCGGTACAATAGGACAAATCCGAATATTCACTATCTAACTCCATTAAGAAAGCAGTGAATTGACGCTTATTTAAACCTCGAGATCTTATAAAATTTATAACTTTTTTTATATATGACAAAACATTCTCCATATTTATTACTTTCATGCATAGAACTTCTTGATGTATAATACAATGCGTATGATGAATGTTTGAACCGTGAATTTCACTAAGTTTTTTTCTTAGTAATGCTACGAAGCCCTTGTTTTTCCCGGTCATTGATGGAGCGCCATCTGTAGCTACAGAATTTAATTTTGCCAAAGGTAGATTGTATTTCTGCAGAAGTCCAAAAACACAAGTAAATATATCTTCTTCTGTGGTAGTACCAGGCATCGGTATTAGTTCCAGTAATTCCTCAAAAATGTTAAAATTCTTGTCACAAGAACGAAGAAACACTGCTAATTGAGCTTTGCCAATAATGTCTGTGCTCTCGTCACAAGTAATGGAGAAACTTTCGAAACTAGATGCTTTTGCTTTGATCTGATCACTTAAATTCGCGGCTAATTTCGAGACAATGAAATTGATTGAAAAGCCTTCACATTTCCAGGACAAACAATTTCTCCAGCTTTCATTAGGCATTCCTTGATGAAATCACCGTCAGTAAAAGGCTTCGAATGTTTAGCTATCAACTCGGACAAGACGTAGCTTGCATGTACCGCCGCTTCACTTTCTTGCAATACTTTACTAAACATGGACTGTTGCTTTTTCACTCCTAACTTGAGCTCTTTCAACTTTTCTTCTCTCATTAATCCTTCGTAATTGTTATATTTCGATTTGTGTTGTTCGTAATGACGTTTAATATTATATAACTTTGGTACATTAATAGTATTATTACATATCAAGCAGATTATTTTATCTTTTATTTCACAGCAAAAATATTCTAATTCCCATTTTACTTGGAATATTCTATGTTCGTCAGCGATTTTTCGTTTAATTTTACTACCACTTGGTTTTGATATAGACATACTGAATACAAAGGGCTGGAATAAACACGGTTAACGTTAAAAAGTTAACAAAAATTTATTCTTTCCACAAGAGATAAATCAAAATGCTGAAATATTTCTTCAAAAATATTCTAACAATATCACAAAATGTCAAACGTTTAGCAAAAATCAATTCAAAACAGAGAAACTAATTCTATCTCACAGCGAAATCGCTACAAATCAATCACAGCATTAAGTAAACAAACAGTTCGCTAGAACTACAGCTACTACTGAGATGAGTTGTTTGTTCTCGGCTTTTATAAGCTTTATAATTAATTTCTCGAATATACTGGAAACATCTATAAATATCTGGATTTTTGTGGATGGCAACAGCAATTACAAGATATTTATTTATTAGGTATTAAATGCATGCGCTGTTCTATTTTTAACCTTCCAATGCAGCTGTCTTTTCAAAAATCGTCTGCGTTGCTAAGGCAACATGAAGCAAATCTAATTACAATTCTAAATAAAAAAAACTAACTAAATAAATAACTATGAAATCCGTAACAATATGAATTAAGTAATAATTAATAATAAAGCAAAGTGCATGCACATGCATGCATCAATATATCGCACAAAACTATGATTAGAAAACTGAGACCATGAGTTCGGCCACATTCCGCTATCGGGGGATGCGTACAAGTTCTGAGTGGACGTGTCCCCCAAAAGCCGAAGGTAGCTGAACGCAAGCTACTCACACACATTTGTAATTTAAGTAGAGTGTGTGTGTCAGCTCGCTGTGAGTAATCTAACAACACTGAATAAATTATCGTTAATTACTTAGCAGTAAACATTTCATTTTTTCTTTGTCGATATGTTATTTTATTATTATATATTATTATTTGCCGATATATTGGCCGGGCAGCAAAAATATTTGTTGTGGGCCGCGAGTTTGACATCCTTGCTGTAGGCTATGTCAGATACACCATTAAAATGTACAAGATCATGAGACACGTTCATGATACCGGAAGAGAGGTAATTCATTTTATGAAATAAATCAACAGTCATCTTCACAACATAACTCTTATACTCAACAAAAACAAGAATATATGCATTTATATGTGAACACGAGCGGAAATACACTGCTAATTTTGACAGAGCTACAGTTACAGTTTCATACTTAGTTTCTTTACAGTTAAAGTTACTGTTTTATACACATGAAATAATGCTATAATATCTCGTTTGCTTGGCTATCATAAACTGAGCTAGGCGTTAGAAGACTGTTTAGTAAATAATCACTAAGTATGACAAAGACAAGGGCGTTAGAACCCTTTATTAACTCAAAGTTCCCAGTTGGCCCCAACTTAAGCTTACAAAAAGCCAACACTTTAGACTTGACTCAAAAGTAATGAATATTTTAAAAGAAAATGCAGTTAAGTTAATCTAATGGCTTCACAGGTTAATTATTGAGCAAGTTGGGTCTGACTCGAAAAGTCAGCATAAACAAGCAAGCCTATTGGTAAGAATAGTTCAATGTCACAGAAATCTAATTGCTAGATAATCAAAGATAACAACATAGCCTTCAGGCAGGCAGAACATGCTCTGATTTTACCTTCCAAAATCTTCCTTTAAATACTAACTTCTTTCTATCTCATTTGAATACACGCGAGCTGGACGATTTGCATTCTGGCAAGAAAGTGCAAGTTGAAAGCAAGAGCGATAGTAAAGTCACCTAAATATAAAATAAGTGTTAATTAAATAAATCCTCACCAAGCAATTAAATCAGTTCAAAAAGTCCAATTACAGTTAAAGTGTCACTGTATTCCCTGTCCTGCAAGTAATGCAAGTGCTGACATATCATACATAGTGAAGATAAAATCTCACTACTCTACCAGAAAGAGGCGTTTTTTTAAAAGGAAAATTAGTACTGCACCTGAAGATATTTTTTCCCAGAGCTAGTTACTCCGTCTAAGCATGTTGGGTGAAACTGCTACTAAGAATTTTTTCTTGGAGTTCTAGATTCTCCGGATATTCTAGAGTTTATGAATTGTGAGGGGTCAGATTATAATTACACGACTAAGCTTTCAGACCTGGATTTTATAAAAATTGGACGTTTCAGTGTGCATACACTGACTCAGTTATTGAGAAATTTAAAATCTTTTGTCTCTGAACAGAAGCTCACTAGTGCGGTTAATCAGAATACTACGTACGTTTTCCAAAATCTGAATATATCAAATTGTAAGGCATCAGGAACTTCAGTAAAGTGAAAATAGGCTTTGTCAGGATACGTTCGAGCTCCACCAGAAGTTGCTGGACTGTGCTAGACAGCTCTGGGGTACGTGCAAATCTTTGCTAAGTAGAGAGTTTTTTAATATAAATGCCAAAAATAAGCATAAAAATATTGGCAATGATAATGATTTGCCTGTTGATGATAATATGTTGTTTAAAAAAACCTGCTAATACTGCTAAGGGTATGAAGTTAGTTAAACCTAAGCCAAATTTAAATCTGTAAAAGAGATTTGTTAATCTTGCTGTAATGATGCTCCTGTTGCTAAAATAGCTAATAATCTTGATTCTAAATCTGATAATATTGATGCTGAAAATTTTAGTACTAATTTAAATTCTAGCAATAATGATACTGATAATTTGAATGTAAATCTAATTGATAGGAATAACCTAGGAGGCTAAGGCATGCTGCAACAGCCCACCTAACCTAAAGCTCTCCTGATAATGGTAAAATCTAAAGGTGGTGTAAATTTCTAAGCTTTTCTTAACGACTTGCCCCAGCAACTTCCCGACTGTTATTTTATGGCAGCCTTAGCAGCGAGTTTCTTACAATTGAGCTAACCTCAGCTAATGACCATCACAGGTTAAGTAATTTTTCTCCTTTAAAATAACGGAGAGCATTATGTTGTCAATCCTAGACTTAAAAAGCCTGTTAAGGTACTTTACATGGACTCCCTTACAACCCTGATATCATTCAAAAATCTCTTGAAGAATTAAGCTATAAAGTGCACAAAGTTGCACAACTGACAAAGTGTAAGACTAGGGCACGAATGCAGATGAGGAGTTTCAACAAAATTTATGAACTTATTCACTTCATGTTTTCCACATTACAGTACAAAAATATGTCTCTAAAAGCCAAGTATCCCAATGTCACAATTGTCAGAAATTGCACCACTCGTCAGAAAATTGCCACGTGGCACCGCATGTTGAACGTGATGGTTTCCACAGAAGTAGATATTGTGACCATCAGGGATGTATAGAAACCTAAAGATGTACAAACTGCTCTGGCCCACATGCCACCTAATACAAAGGTTTCCCAATTTCCTCCTACCAAAAAAAAAAATCCTGGTAATGAGTTCTGTAACCAAGATGGGAGTCAGTTTTGCCCAAGCTCTTAAACCAACTAGTACAGAAAATATTTTAACCCAAAATGTGGGTATTGGCCCTAAAGTTTCAACCACTGCTCCTCCTGCTGCAATTTTCAATCCTAGTAAATCTGGTAATTCTAAAAATGTAACTAAACTACAATGATTTCTCGGATCTATCTGAACTGTTTAAAATTACGAATGTATTCCAACATGAATTTGGACTTAATATTGCTTGTGTTAATCCGATATTTAAAAGTAAAATGCAATCACTAAAAGCATGTAATAATATACTTGATAAAATGCATGTGATCTATATTATACTTCAAGAAATTAATGGGTTGTCTACTCAAAATTAACTTATAGCCTGTGAACTTAGAAATGCAACATGGAACACAAATAATCTATTCCATAAAATTAACAAATTACGAATTTTTATAAATGAGTATAATCCTGATGTACTTCTTCTACAAGAACAGAAGCTTAGTCCAAATGTCTCTTTCAGCATCTGTAATTACAATATATATAGGCTCAACAGGAGTAGAACAAGCCTGCTTATTCTAATTAAGCACTTCATCACCCATTACCACAGCTTTTAGTGACTCAAGCCTTAGCTATCACCATCATGCCACTCGCATTACAACCACTTACAATTTTCTCTACCTATATCCTATCCAACAGAAGATCATGAGGGAACATCACGCATAATTTTGAAGTGTTATCCCGACTGAATAACAAAATTATCATAAAGGCTAATGCACACCACCGTGAGTGGAATTGTACTAACACTAAGAGGTGTAATTCATGGCTTTGCCCACGCAGTTGGTTTTACAACTGCAGCTCCACAAAACCCAACACGCTATTATGATACATCTACGTGAATGCTAGATTTCTTTATGCTGCAGGGCTGTGGCTCCAGGCATAGTGAAAAAGTCTAAAAACTTTCCTCAGATCATAATCCTACACGATTGATCTTGATGTCTCTGTTCTAATTAAGCTTAGTTCACCACACAATAAGGCCTTATTACCAACTGGTCTGGGTTCAACACAGCCTTAAACAATGCCCCACATTTCATACGAATACTACACATGAATGATGAGTTCAAAGACTTAATAAGAATTTCACTACTGAACTTCAAAGTGCACTACATGAAAACAGCACTAATGGAAGTGACAGGAGAAAAGCCTGCCTGATCTTAGAAAGTTAATTCAGAGACGAAATGCTGCACACAAATGATGATAACATTCCAGATAGCCTCTGAACAAAGCAATGTTGAAGCAGTCTATCATCAGGATTAGTTAACTCTAACACGTCAACACACAGAAAAAGACTGGGTCACCTACCTATCCTCTCTCTCAAGGAAAGATAACTTTGTTTGGAAGGTTACTTCTAAACCATAAAGATGCTACAAAAACACTTCGGCCTTAACTCGCCCTACAAAATTCCATACACAGAGGCTGAGAAAGCTGAGTCACTTGCCGATTACTATGCTACTCAGTTCTGCACAAACAATATCTCCCTCAACAAAAAGAACACATTGTCCTAGCATTAGATTTGTCTAGCATTGGAATTTTAGTCAATAATGCTCAGTTAACATGAAAGGAATACTTTCTAAGGCTTTACCATCTAATACATTTAATACAGAGCCCTTACAAGCACTGGTTGTCAGGGGATGGAGTCTTTTAGCAGTTCATGTAAGAGAGTTTGGGTTTTGGCAGCATTTGGAATGAAACAACAGTACAAATTAAGTATTGCCAAAAAGCTTCATAACTCAGTAATAGTTGCAGGTTTTGCAAATCAGGCCACTGGATGAGCTGTTTTGAAGAGCAGTTTTAAGGTATCCAAGAAAGGCCACAGAAGATTTTCTCAGAACATATTTAGCTGGGTTTAGTTTCAATCCATGCTATCTGAGGGAATCTAAAACTTGTCAACATGGCTCTCATGCTACTCATTTGATGGTGCGATTAAAATATCATCCGAATAAGGCATATCTAGCCCAACACCTGATGTACTACACCTCTGTCAAATCTGCCCTGTCTTATGGAGGCAAAGTAGCACAAATAGAAATTCTAATAAACCAAACGGGTTTGTTATATTAGTTTTTTAATGTCGGCTGGATTAGCAGGGACATAGTTGTATGCATGAGTTAAATCTAACACTGTAAATATTCTTTTCCCGTAAAATACCTGGGTACAGAGAAAGACAGCATGATTCGTTCACTCTTTGAATATACATGAAGGATTAGTAAGTTCCAAATATTCAGTCAAAATTTTATCAAATTTGAAAGTATCTAAAAGAATGCTTAAGGTATTGCTACCTGGCCAAATATAAGCAACTTTCCGCTATGAAGAGAACATGGTCTCGGCATTTTTTAGCATTAGAGGCAAAATTTGTTGAGCTATGTAATTAGAACTTCCAGCAGTGAATTTTGTGATGGGTGTGCACTGCATACTGCACTGATTTGAGAAGATACAGCCAGTTCATGAATTTTGTCTACCACAATAGCCAACTGTGACAGTCCATCATTTAAAGTGCCATATGATGCTGCAGTAGTAGTAGGAAGACATGAGGGTCAGAGAGATTTGAAGACTGCTTCTCCTACAGTATTGCTCATGAGTGACAAGTTATATGCCTTGCAGCAAAGTGTGCACCCCCGATTCTTTATTCTCTGAGTCAGATTTGATAAGACTTTTCTTTAAAGTTTTGCATGGTTTATCATTAGGGGAATTGATGCATATGATGGTGTAGAATCCACACATGATGGATGATGGTGTAGAATCCACACATGATGGATGATGGTGTAGAATCCATGCATATTTCTTGCACACATGCTTTAAAACACTATGTGACACACAAGGCCTTGCTCACGTGTGGTGGGCAGCCATCAAAAATCACAAAAATATTCCAAAATATCTATGGCTTTTACCTCTTCTTTATCACTATTATCAATTTTACTGCAACTTATAAAGTGATTACATATATTCTGGATGCACAATGATGTTTAATAATGGGCCATGTATGTTCAATATTTCACAAGTCGACACTGTCCTATATCCGATACACCACTACAGTGTACAAGGTCATAACACATGTTCATTATAATGGAAGATAAGTAATCTGCTTAGTAAAATAAATCAATAGTCATCTTCACAACATAACTTTTATATTTAACAAAAACAAGTTACCAAGGTTGCACGTGAACACGAACAGAACTACACTACTGGTTTCGATACAGATACGGTTAAGGTTACATACACACAGTTTCTTTAAAGTTACAGTTTTAGGTATAAGAAATAATGCAATTAAATAGACAGTAAATATGAGTTCAAAAGCCCACTTACAGGGGGCTAAATCACCAGAGCTATATTGTTCAACCTTGCTCTAAATAAGTCAAGATGAAAGTTAGCAGGCTATAGTTTTAAATACATTTATGCTTTCCCAGCATTCTCATCTCTGCTGCTTAAGAGACGAAAAACAAATAGGGAAGAAGGAAATTTTTTACTTGAGGCAAAACTATTTTCAGACACTGTTTTGTCTTTGTGTTTTGAGTGTCATTTACAGGACAAAAGGTCATAACTTCTGTGACACATTTTGGTCTGTTTTCTTAGTCAAGGAGAAAACTGGCATTGGGTTAAAAATTTCAGACTCAAGATAATGGAAAATCATCAAAATTAAGGGTAGACACAGTTTTAAAACACAACGGAAACAAAAATACTTAATAAGATTTTTCCCAAATATTTAATTTGAGAATACTGGTACTTTTAAAATACCATAATAACATTATATTTGTTTAAAATGTTGTCATCATAAAACCTAAATTTTTATACGCAAGTGATTTTAAAATCATGAAACTTGGTAATGTGCATCAAAGCATTCATATTAGAGAAAAATTTTGTTTTTGGTGAAATAAAGCAATAAATGGTAACCAAAATTTCTGTTTAAATACAAATGGCAAATCTTGGGCTTCAAACTGCCCCAATTTTTAATCACATGGGGAAAAAAAGAGAGGGGGGAGGCAAATTTGAAAAAAAAAGTTACTTTGCATGTAAGACTTAAAAAACTAGAAGTTTTTATAAAAATTACAAAAAAATTTGCAAGATAGTGCATATATAAATTAATTAGTAGTTTATAAGTCTTGCTAGAACCTAAAGTCTGACAGAAAAACTGCTTCAATAGCAAATTATCATTACTGACATTTTCTCAAAATTTTCTAGTAGACAGGTCATTTCTTCTCCATAGGGATGTTCTTGATTGTCCTAACTGTTCCTCATAGCTCTGGAACAATGGCAGCTCAATTCTTTGTAAAAATATGTGCCCTCTCCAGATTTAGATTGTTCTAATATTGGCAGAATTTTCCCCTTTTTCTGGGCTCTATTCATGTCTTTTGTCACATACTTAAAAAATATCTGAATTCACAGACAATAGCAGGTGGAAGCACGATCTTTATGAAATTCAACCTTCACCTTTTCTGAAAGTCATGTTTTCATCACGTTGAAGCATGGTTGTGTTGAAGAACAAGAGCTTTTTTTAATAGAGACACAATATTTTTGCTGATTTACTACTTATTTTAAAAGCCTGGTGAATAAAAACAATATTTTTGCTGATAATATCTATTTTAAAAGGCTGGATGAACAACCAATCAGACACACCAAAATTTTAATTCTGGGGTAGTCAATTCTTCATTGCTGTTTAAAATGTCAATTTGTGATGTGCTAATTTATCAGAAATGTTAACTAATATTAAGAATTACAGTTGCAAAAAAGAATGGAAATGTCACTCGAGCAAAATTTACGACATTTACTAATTTTTGCCAAAACTAGAGGCTTTTAAGGACCACAAATTACTTCAGAAAACACTAAAACCTTTTAATGAGCAAATGAACCCTGTATCCAGCATTAGCTTTCTTGCTAAGCAACTTACACATATAGTTAAAACTGAGCCAATGCTTATTAAACTTTTGCGCCAAAATTCTCCAAATCTTTGAATTTAAAATTTACTTTCTGCATTATCGAAATCCTACAAGCTCTACAGATTAATTCATAAGCAATGCACTGTTTAGAGTTTAAATAAAAATGCTGTTTAAACTTCCTTCTGAACTTGTAGCTACTTTCACAGATGAGGTGATAAATTGTTTGACAGTAATTAGTACAGTTCAAAAAATTAAATTATTTGTATAGTGAAACATTATAATGCCAACACCTCAAAAGCAGCTTGAGAGACATTTTGGACTTCTCTTAAAAAACAAAAAATTCAAATATAACACACCAAATCTAGAAAATTCACAAGGAAAACAAGGGCATGTGTGAATAACATGTCATGCAAATCTGAAGAAAAATTTTAAAAATTAATAGCATTAGAGTAGTTGTGGGTCCCTTAATCAAATTTTCAGAATAATCAGCCTTTTTAACTTTCAGCAGTAACAATTTGTTTATGAAAACAAGAGAAAATTTATAAACAACTTTGAAGCTTGAAAACTACTACGGCAAGACAGTGCCATCAATAATTTAATTTGATGAAGTTTAATTACCTTATTTCGTTGTTAGATACTTCATTTTGGTAAATTATGCCTAAGAACAAGGATGACACACTTGTGATTGAGTGATATAAATAATTCAAGGTACCAGCATTATAATTGAAAACCAAATCTATACATAAGCCAAAATTGATAATGCTCTTTGTGCTATTAGCTCCATAATTAAGAACTACCCAGACCAACACCAAAATGTGTCTATGCATGTCCTAAAGCTCAATGAAAGAAGCAGAAGCATGATAAGATAAAATTACATATATCGAGTGATTTATCTAAGAATAATGAAATTGTTAAAACTGCATCTGTAAAATGAAAATAGCAACTGGGGGTCGAAATGCTTCAATTTAAAAAACTGATACCCTTCAACAGCTGATGGATGTAGTCTAACTTTTTTTTTTCTTTCAGTAAGCTCGAATCCAATTTGAGTAAAAAAGAAAATTCCCAGATATAGGCTCTTTGGCAGACCAATTGGAAATTAAATTTTGTGTTACAGTTTCCCACTAAAAAGACTATTTATTATGTTGACCACAATGAACTGCACTGAATTGCAACCACACTGAATGACCACTTGAAATCTTGCATTAAAGGGCACGCAACTTATGTTTAAAAGGAACTTCATGTATCATCCACTGTCCATTACTGCTGATAAAAAAATTCACATTTTCAGTTTCTCTGTAGCTAAAATTGCACACACACATGCACCCCCCCAAAAAAAATAATGAAAAAATACACGGGGGGGGGGAAAGTCTCGCACTGGCAAATTACATTTCCTTCAGACACTTCACATCCATAAGTCTTTTGATTTCTGATTAATGATCTTGATTTTAATCTGTTTCTTGGTTGCTACTTATTTATTTTTCTGTCAATAAATACCACCAGTGGCTTTGCTTACTATTATTAATACATATCATTTAGCTACAATATTTTTACATAAATGTTTCTTCTTTATTTTCAGTTCTACATCTGAAGAGGAAAGTTTTACTTAACCTTTGAAACCACAGTCCAGCAAAATTAGTCAAAACATGTGTATTCCCATTGTGTATTATTAGTTTCTTGTAACATTTAAGTCTTAAGCATGCTCTTTTTTTGTTTCAAATATGTATACAAAATCATAACAGAATAGATTCAAAACATTAAGCACTTATATGCCAGATTACATACACTGATAAACCAAAAGTATATGGTGTGTCAAACTATGTCAAATTCTTTTGGTTTTTAACCTTCTGGATTCTGACAGATGCAGAATAAGAATGAATATTAATGAGCAAAAAAAAAATAAGGTCACTAGATAAAATAAATTTAATCAAATTCATCTGACGAGCAGCTAAAAAATGTTTATATTCTACTCTGACATTTCACAAACATAGTTAACTGAAGTATTGTAGCAGCATTACATTGTGAACCTGAGTTAATTACAGAATGAAACTGGATCACTGTTTTTAATTTGCTGGCCTAGCTTTTAAAAAAAGTCTGAATTAAAAATCACTTTTAATGAGTAATTTTCAAAATTTTGCTTGAAATATTGAAATGCATAATTACACATTTTTATGTTAAGCAAAATTTATTAAAAAAAAAAAGAATTTAATTTAAAAAAATCATAATCATATTATCAACATACATTAAAATATTAATGCGTATCTTAAAACAATTACATCCTAAAGTTAAAAAAATTATCAAAATGAATTACTAGAAATAAATTTTACTGCAATTACATGCAATATAATTTTTAATCACTGCTAATCAACATAATCTTCTGATTTTTATTATGATGAAGCAAGCATATTAAAGCAAGAACAGGCTATAAAGATTTCAACTTCCAAATAAATCTTTTATGCTTTATAAGCAGAATATTCTATTTATATTTAATACATGAGTGTTGATTTGAAATGCCAAGATGACCTTGTCTCACTCCCATAAAAAAAATCTCTCAATTAACAAGAAATGAAACATTTGCTTCCCTTTCACTTTTTTAGCATATGATACAGAAACTTTTGATTTACTCACATAATTAACTCTTTTTTTTTATTGTTCCTGATGTTTAGAAAACAAATTCCTCCTTTCTTTATCTTTATGTCTTAAGATTTTATTGCTTTAGGCCTTAACTGTAAATAAGAATTTTCCCATTTCACTGATATTTAGTCTAATAAGGAACTTATTTTCTAAACATAGTCAAAAGAATGGACTGTTACATACAATGTAGAGATAATAGCACTGAAGACCACTGTTGTGACTTAGATCATTGACATACACAACACAATATTAGTATAGTTTATTCATTATAGTGATTAGATTAGTATAGTTTATTCATCTTTTTATTGTTTTTGCTTTAATCTCACCCTTCAGAATAATATATACATCGTATAACTACATGAATAAAATCCTTATCATATGATGAAATTTGGAACAAATTAAAATTTTATACTGAAATGTTGAAAAAGCATCTTTTTGCATAATTATTTCTGTCCTACCAATTATAAAATAATGCTGCTTCATTTTAAGCTTTTTAATGACCTCTGTATAACATGAGCTGTGGTTCTGTACGCATTACAGACTTCAGATAAGAAAAATCTGAAATAATAACATAAACTTACCTATGCACAAAATATTAAAAGCAAAGCCCTCTTGAACAGATCTCTTAACAAGCTGGTCTGGAAGACTGTCAAAGCCAACATGCCCTTGAAGTTTTAGACCTCGAAAGCTTTCAGTTAACTAGATAAAATTTGAAAAAAAAAAGTTTTTATGATCTGCTATTTTATTCCTTTCAATAACAAAAATGTAAAAAAAAAATAATATAATAAGTAAATATTTTTGCCCCAAAAGTGAAAATATACATCATATTAATTTTTATCAGTTATTGATGAATATACAAAAATGCTCCATCACTCAGTTTTACAGTATATAATAAAATCCCTTATGAAACCAAAGTACTGATGATAAAAATTAAATCTCCTAAATATATCAACATCAAGAATCATTGCATGGTAATGAACTATACCTTGTTTTATTTGATATGAAATGTGCTTTCAAATGACTCGTAAATCATCCAACTACAAAGTATAGTGTAATCAAAATGAAGAGAAATTCGTGAAATTTCTTAACAAAAATCTCTTCCAGATTCTGCCTATGGATACAATGTGCCCAATAAATTTTGAATGGCATTAAAAAAAAAAAAAAACTTATATTTTGTCATGGGGGGGAAAAAAAGTGGAAAGTTTCATAGCCATCAAAGAGACTGGTTAGAAGAAAAGATGCACCAAAGAGGGTTTTTTTTTTTTTTTTTAACATATCTTTAAAATGTACAAAAATCACATTATTTTTATAATGAAAAGTATTTTTAGACACAACTATATTACAAGAAATGCATCGAATGCATGTTTCTCTTCCACAGTTTTGAAATTACTACATATCTTTCACTTTTAACTGAATTGTGAGTCATCACATTGTGAATTAGTTAAAATCCAATGCAATAAAAAATTATTACTGAATACGGAAATTAAATACAGATTAAAAAAAGCAGACGCGTACACAAAATCACTTACAGCGCAACATAATGTTAGATACATTTCAAAAACAAATTAAAACAAGCAAAAAATGACCCCCCCCCCAAAAAAAAACTTTTAGGGCCACGAATAACATACTTGTCAACCTACGACATTCAGAAGATTTTTAAATGATAAAAATATATTTTAATAATGAATTAACTTCAAATTGTTACTAATTAATGTCTGAAAGTTCAGTTACTAATTCTTAAATGCAAACAGTACATTCTGCATAATAACTTTTTGATTCTTTGTTTCTACAGAAAAAGTAACTTTTCGTTTTTTTCAACAGAACTCTTGTTGTCCTTGTGTTTTTGTGAATGAACATGCTTGAGAACATCGGCCTTTCCACCGTGCAAAATCGGAAAATTGCAATGACAAACGGTACACATCACAAATGCATTACATTTCCTCGAGGAAGAAAAGTCATCTGTGTATGATTTTTTAAAAGTACCTGAGTATTTTAACTTTTTCGCAGACATAGCTGATATGAAATATCGTAATTTTTTAAACTATTTCTCGAAAGCAAGTACGTTTACACAGGTTAACGACAAGATGAACGAAATAACAGTCTTGATCTTGCTTTGTGGTCATTGGCTAGATGACACACATTGGACCTTGATGCTCATTGGAGAAATGGAACTTGACGTTTTCGGACACGTGTTCTCACTCACAAAGCAGAAACGAGCCATAATTTCTCACTGAGGAAACTAATTTGGTTTTTTATAGTCTAGAGAAAAATCAGGTGATTCCAGACATCCCAAATTACTTTTTTGGGGCTGCAAATAACGAAGTATTAAGTCAAGCTACATAAAAATTGTGAGAAATTTTAAGAATCAGAGAAAGTCAGGAGAAATATATTGTAAATCGGGTTGGCAGGAGAATGATCAGAAATCGGGAGAGTTTGCAACTCTCGAATAAGAATAAAGATTTGGCAGACCTCAGAATTCAGTTACCAAAGATTCCAAAACAAGTGAAAGAGGCAATATTTGCCTGCTCCCAAATTTTGACACTGTCAGAACAGAAAAACTTCCATACGAAATTACATGATGTTGAACTAGCAGCCTGGGAAGTCTTTGGTAAAGTGGGGCATATGGGAAGCTATGGGAAATAATAATACACACACAAAAAAAAAGGTGCTTCAAGAATGGACGGGCATTTTAACACAAACTAGGATGCAGAAAGTCTCTAAAAATTCACTTTCTACATTTCCACATAGACATTACTCTTGAAAAACTTAAGTTACAAGCAATAAACAAAAAGTGAGATTCCAGATTTGTTATTCAGTATATTAAATGAAGCTTAAATAACCCATAAATTAGAAACTTTTAAACATAGTACTCATAGGGTTTAAAATGCAGACTCTCGAAAACTAACAGTGTATAGTTTTTGTTCTAAATGAAAAGAATTATACAACTAGATTTGACAGAGTATATTAGTGACGAAATTAAAAGTTTTTTTTTTACATATACATTTTTTGGCCCAAATGCGCTTTAGCGCACTGCTTGGCGGCGATTGTTTTTGAATGAGCAATAAACGCGCCAACATGGGTAACTCCGTATATCCGCGAACATGGCTGACTGGGTATTTTGAAGCTACAGAAACATGTAGTTTTCGCGCATGCGTATTTCCTATTTTATAAAGAACGGTTTTATGGGTAATGTGAGATGACGTAGCGGTTTATTCGAAATTCTTACGTGTTAATTTAAGTAGTTATTTCAGTTGTCGTTGTATTCTTTGAATGCGGTGTTTTTGTGTTAAGTGTTTGCTATTTTCGTACCTTATATTTCGCTAAATACCGAGTCGGTATGGATTTAGCTGTGATGCTGAGAGAGGTGAGTGAATGTACATGTACATTTATTACTTTATTGGAAGTGCAAGTTGCTTAATTTTTATATTTTGTTGCCTTTTATTGAAATAATTTGGCTCAGCTGAAGAACAGAACGCTGGTATCGTTTGCAATTTATTTTATTTTGTTGATTTGTGCACATTGCCTACATTGTGCAATTCGCTGATGTTTTTTTTAAGTTAAAACGGAACGCTGTGCACATGGCATTTTCTTGTAATTTATTTTCGTTATTTTAGCTTATTTTGTTGATTTGTGTACGTTGCCTACATTGTGCAATTCGCTGAAGTTTTTTTTAAGTTTAAAAGGAACGCTGTGCACATGGCATTTTCTTGTAATTTATTTTCGTTATTTTAGCTTATTTTGTTCATTTGTGCACGTTGCGTACATTGTGCAATTCGCTGAAGTTTTTTTTAAGTTTAAAAGGAACGCTGTGCACATGGCATTTTCTTGTAATTTATTTTCGTTATTCTAGCTTATTTTGTTTATTTGTGTACGTTGCCTACATTGTGCAATTCTCAGATTTTTTTTTTAAGTTAAAACGGAACGGTGTGTACATGGTATCGTTTGTAATTTTAATGCCCTTTTAAAAAAAATTCCTTCTTTCTGGGATGCCATTTTGGTTACGTTTTCGCGGAGCGTGTCGGGAAGGTTATGTAACGGCATAAAATGTGTAAGTATTACAACATAAAATGTAAATAATTAATTTAAAGGTAACTGACAAATATTTTAATGATCGTAATGTTCGTTTTGCATATTATTTTATTATATTTTTGTGGCAACAGTTTCCATACTAATTTATGGTTTAGAATTCTATGTTTTGTTTACAATAGGTTTTCGCGGAGCGTGTCGGGAAGGTTGCAATTAATTGCAAAGACGTTTCGCAGAAACATGCCGAATTGGCGATTTTCAAAACATCGCCAAGCAGTGGGCTAAAGCGCATTTTCACCGAAACAAGTTTTTTTCCGTTATTTAAATTTCCTTTTTGTTATTTAGGAAATTTCATTCAAAATCACTCTGGATTGCTATTCTTCATACCTTGTCTCTGCTTCCGTAAGAATTTTTCGAGCACTTCATCTTGGAACTAATTCTCATATCTTATTCTAACACTCCATTCAGTGGCTGTCTTTTGCTGACATTATACTTCTATAACACATCCCCTGCCATAAGCAGTTTCATTGCATTACTAGAATACCAGTAATTTTGGAGCTAATTAATATAACTCAGAAATAACAGACAGCATCCGTTTTATTTTGTGAAAATTTAATAAACATACAATGCAAAATGCAGTAAAAATTACTATTAGATAAGCAAATGTTACCCTCAGAATTTTTTGTAGGAAAAGGATTACCAGAAAAAGAAAATAATGCAATTTTAAGGCCATCTTGCTGTAAGATATGAAACTGACATTGAAATAAAAAGAATGCCTTCTGCCTTCCTTCAGCCAATTTAAAAAAAAAGATGACAAGAAATAAAAAACTTAATCTTCCTAGAAGAATCCAGAATTGCTTCTAACGTTTCCAAATGCCTGCACTGACCTAGAATTCCGGATGGTATTTTTGGTGAAGCACTGATAGTAAGTACAAAGTCTGAAATCTGGATGTCCATTAGACGGAATAACCTAATATCCGGACCTCCACACCATTAAAAAGGGGGAAAATAATATTTAAAAAAAAAAAAACCCTTCAGTGATAAAATCTGGAAACACAGATTACAATACTTAACAAAAGGAAACAGGTGTGCTGCAAATGCGACTAACTGCAATTTCTACATGTCATTTTCAAACACCCGCTCGTTAGGGAGAGGTGCCAGGCCAATGATAATATACTGATTGATGTTGTACTGATGCTGGTTAGGATCACATTTTCAGCCCTTGAGGGTTGTGAGAGGTTAGCATTTTCCTGTCTGACCTAAACAATAATAGAAGGCCCGACACTGCCATGTCTACATGTCATCTTACTAGATTTAAACTGATAATCTAAAATCCAGAATCACCGAAATCTTGATGATTGTAGATCTCGAATTTTGATAAGCTTAAGGAGAATTCTGATAAACTGAAGGAAGCGGGGAAATTTGTCTGCAAATACATCATTGTAAATTTAAATATATTTGGGTACATCCCTTTTATCTATACCCTCAATAAAAAGTTGCAAACAAGTATTGATGAGGCAATGCACCATGTTGCCAAACAATATTTATTTTGCAACCCAGACCTTTCTAAAGTTGCCAATGAGTCAGCTTTTTGGAGAGGGATCGTCAGAAAGTGTCTCACAAAAATGATCGGCCACTGTAATTTTTTCAAGAAATATGAGAAAAGCTTTGAAATAAAACAATAAAGAATATTTTCTCTTTGAATATGTGTTTTCTTAGCTCTTTGAAGTACTAAATAAATTGAAAAATATTAAATAGTAAATTTTAAAAAATAACGTTTTAAGCTGAAATGGAAAAAAAAAAAAGATATCACAAAATTAATTGGACATTTTCATAATTTCTAATTAAAATAATGTGCAATAAATAGAAAACGAAATTTTATGGAATTAGTTTGGATAAAGAAGCTAGGCAAAAATTTAAAAATAATTTGCTTTTATAATTTGAATTTTCGTTTTAGAAAATATTCATTATTTTAATGTTTTCTTGTAATGGCTTGATTACAAAACGGAACATCATTAGAAACCCGCAGATTAGTTATTCATTTACATCAAAAGAAAGGGAAACATTTTAGAAAAATTGCCTGTTTACTTAATTTAAGTAATTCTAGTTTTTTATATTATTAAGCATTATAATAAACAGATTTGTCTTCGAAACAAAAGAAGACCTGGAAGACGATCTAACTTAGCTGATGGAATGAAACTCTTTATTCTAAGGAATATTAAAAAGAATCCAAGACTGAGTGCTCTTAGAATTGTTGCAAAACTTCCAAGAATCATAGGGAATATGTGTGAATCCAGAAACTCTACGAAGATTAATGTGATCTGCAGGATATCATGGGCAAGTAGCAAGAAGAAAATTTTATGTCAGTAAAAAAACTGAGAACTTCGTCTCACTTTTTGCTGAGGAAAGTAAATTTAACAGCTTCATATCAGATGGACGAGTGCTGGTGTGGAGAAAATCCAAAAAAAAATTTCGGGAGCAAAACTTGCGTTAAACACTGCGGAGGAAGAGTTAATGGTATAGGGATCTATGGCACATTCCAATGTTAGTAATATTGAACTGAGTTTACATATGGTATTATGGATCAGTTAAAGTACCTTGACATCTTGAAAGAAAATTTGGCATCGTCAGCACAAAAACTTAATATACAAAATAGTTTTAAATTCTATTAGGACAATGATCGAATCCAGTATACTGCACAAAATGTTAGATTCTGGCTGTCCAGAACTAATTAAGGCATCACGCCAATCACCAGAATTAAATCCTATTGAACACATTTAGTAGGAATTAAAATTGATATTTTGAAAAAAGAGCATATCTTCGCGGCAGCAACTGAAAGCAGTGATTCAAAAGGAGTAGCATAAAATAAGTCCAAAAATAACAAACATGCCCAAAAGATTAAATGAAGTGATCAAGTATAAAGGTAATCCCACAAGATATTAAGAAGAAAGAGCAATGTAAGTTTTTATCATTTTTGACTGTTACTAAAAGTGTCTGATTATTTTTTTGAGAATATTTTTTCTCATTAAACAAACGATATTTACTTTTCATCTTTTCAAAAATACAAGCACTTAAGAAATTATTGTGAGTTTGTGATCAAAGAAAGCCAAAAACTTCATGTTACATGCAGATTATATTAGGCTAAGAAATTTTAAAGTAGCCACTTCATCAAATTTCTCTAAGTTCCTAAAACATGTTTGTGTAGCATACTCAGAGCTGTAACATGTTTATGTAGCATACTCAGAGCTGTATCATGTTTATGTAGCATACTCAGAGCTGTAACATGTTCTCTATCATTATCTCAAATTGCACATTGACATGACATTGTATCACTTTTAGTCCAACTGCTATCAATACAACACAGGAACAACTTCGTGAAAGGTGTATCACTTGCAACACAGATGTTTACAGCATCACTTTCATTCCGTGTTATTTTATTTATCACACTATGAGAAGAAAATCATTTAGATACAAGTTTAGCTATTAAATTAATTCTCTCACCCACATCCAATATCAGTTAATCACATTCATAACCCGTTCGCTAAGCTACATTTGGGAAACATACACATCCATAGAAGCTCAATTTCTTCTACCAATGTTAAATATCTTTCGACATTACTTTTTTCGGTATGTGAATATGATCCATTATTACTCTTAATAACTTTAGCAAACAAAGCATCAATTCCAGCCGGAACAACAACGAAATTAGATACATGGGTTTCAGTTATTTAATTACAAAAAAGCCTCCAGGACTATCTGCCTAAGGGAAGGGATGCCTTCGTGGATGACTTTCTAAGGGAAACTAGCTCGTATACACGTTACACATGGGGAAAACCACGAAAGAGTGCATGCAGCCAGCCCGTTCGCGGGATTCGAACCTCGCACCGAACTACCGATGTTCAGCGACTTTACTCCTCCCCCGCTGAAAGGTCCCGAAACCAGATACAAAAATAATTAAACCACACAACAAACACACACATATTAATAATAATGATAATAATGCATTACAAAAGATCGCAATTTGTCTAACAATCTGATTTCTTGGACTCAAGGTGCACTGAAATAACAAAATATGCTTATAAAATACGAAGCACTTACACTAGGAGATCTCTCAACGTCTGTAGCGGCCATGTTCAACTGTGACAAAGTTATAAGACCTATCTGCTTAATTCAAAATTATTCAATAAGTTGTAAGTACAAAATAAATCATATAATATCACGAATAACAAATACTATTACGAAACCCTAACTCATTCAGACTTTGCTTGAATGTATAGCTCATCAACACTCGATTGAGAAACCGGAAGTAATAAACCACACCTGCTCCCTCGTATTGCCATTCATGAAACGAACTATTGTTATTTAAAAAGGCCACACATTCACATTACATTCAGAGCTGAGCGTTCACTACGCGAAGAAAGAATTTTTGCTAAGCTCGTGGTTATAAGTATGTATAACTAAGTGTGTTTTATATTTACTTTTCTTTAGAGAATTCAGCTGTTCTACAGCATGAGAATGCCTAGTACATAGCTCATTGCATGATCTCATGGATGATTATGACGCTTGCCAAACTGATATGAAAGAGACAAGTCGTACTGAGAAAGAATTAGGGCCTCATTCAATTGAAACAACGATGAACACTTAAACAGCGATCTTTACATCCAGCATTTGCGATCACTTTCGGAAATGAGTGATTTTTCGTATGCAATTGAAACGCTACGCTACCAGTCGAACTGGTAGGGGTTGCCAGAGGTTACTTGATGCGAGATGCTGTTTATCACGTGGTCGGAAGTTGCGTTGTTTTCGAAGTAACCAATGACAGAGATCCTAGGGATGCAGGTTGACTCGTCGGCTCAAGCAATCGTCAAAGATACAGAAAAGGTGCCCGCGCACTTAGCGCTACCCTGGAGTAATTACATGCCGATTTTCGATTGTTTGATAAATTCGAATGTGAAGGTATGGCATAATATAGACACTAATGACGAGCAACTATATAGCAAGATTGATCAAAAAATACAGAGTCCCGACCGAGACTAGCGTCCACCACCGTGGTTGGTCCAAAATTGGTGAAGAGCGCTGTGAGTGCTAACTCGTCAGTCATCCTGTAACCGTTCTTTAGGGTTGCAATTCAGGTTTGGTGTGCCCTCTTTGGCTTCTCAGCGTTATTTTTTCAAAGTTTTATCTATGAAAAGTTTTCAAAGGGTATCACTTTATTCTAATTGTTTTATGAAAATAGCTAACCTAAAAGACACATTCCGTTTACACAAATCACATTAACGTGTGCAAAATATAGGTCAGCTACGTTACTAATGCATACTGAAAAAAAAGGGATTCGAAAGATGTTTTAAAGCAAAAGAAAAGAAAAAATTTGCACTATAACAACTCAAAAATATATTGTGATGTATTCTAAAAGGAAACTTCTATAATACATAATGATATAAATTAAATATATATAATAAATACATAAAACTCTAAAATGAATAATGTTCATAACTATATAATAAATGCCAACACCATATCCTGGTACATAACACTGCTATGAAAGTAAGAATATTTGATTAGAAATATTTAACATTTATTTGATAACATAAAATAGTAAAACATAAAGATGACAAGAAATATGAATACAAATTATGCAACTTAAGAAACAATAAGAAGCCCTTTAAGTTATTGCAATATTATAAGACCGATTACCAAGTAAATATAATTTATTAATTCTTATATCTCAGTAATAAGTTTTTCATTAAAAATTTTAGCAGTGAATGCCAAAACAAATTTATTATTGGCGCCTTTGATGCAAGGTCACACAAAAATAAAGAAGATTTAGCAAATTTATGAAAATATTAAAATCAAAATTATTAAATTACAGTAACATATATTATTAAATTATTTAATTACACATTAAGAAAGCAATTGTCTCATAAATTTTAATTCTTTTATGAAAACTAAATTACATTAAGAATGAGTGACTAAGCTTATACAGCAGTTTAAAACATATTTCATGTTCATACATTGGAAACAAATTGACAGAGGATTTACAGTTAAATGAAAGAGCTGGAAATGCAGTCTGCATGATGCATAAAATACAGTCAAAATTATTCGTTAAATTCTTAAATTGATGCTTACCTTCTTCGAAATGAATATAATACAATATATTTATATTACTTTAAAGGAAACATTATATAATGCATGATTTTAATCATATTATCCGATGTTTCTATTTTTTTTTACATTGCAGCCAACTGACCGATTTGGCGACAATATAACAAGTCAAAAAATAACATGATTTTAAACCATAAATTCAACATTAAAATTTAAATAAAAAGCGCGCTTCATAGTTCTAATCACGCACAAAGTTCAAATCAAACGTAAAATATAATTCTTTAAACTTTATCCGTTCGCGATGATAACAATAAAAAAAATCATATCAACATTCGCAGTATTTGTGTATTGACCACACAGACACATTCTGCAATTCATTTTGCACATGTAAATCAATTTGTCATTAATTAGCAACATTTAAATGAAAATACACATTTTGCTGAAAGTTGAATGCTTATTTTTTTAACAATATATGAAAACATACGAAGCTGAACTTACTTCAAAAACGCACAGAATCCATTCCAAATGGCGAGAATTAATTACCCATTTTCTTCATTTTTCGGGAAACAGAACACACATAAGTTATTTTTGGAATGATATTAATAACTTGATGCAGCGCATCCACCAATATTTCTCGCCAATTAGGTCACAATCCATCAATACAAATGTAAACAACACAGAGCGAAATCAATGTCCACTAGCAACAAGTCCGCTTCATTTACATACAACAGTGATGATGGGTCAGCTCCCCTTACTAGAAGCCTTACACACTCTATACTTTGATATAAATTGCTGCCCATTCATTAGATCTAAAGGATTGCCCTTAAATCCTAAGCACCTTGCAACTTGAATTCTGTCCTCGTGAAAGCACAAACAACACAGCCGCCATATTGATTCGATCGTTTTCGCCGCGAAGTGATGGATTCGGAGTGATCGCAACGAATACGATCGATCGTGAGCTCAGAGTGATCGTTGCGTTTCAATTGAATACCAAAACAGTAAAACCGATCGCAATTGATGACGTATCAGCACTAACGATCGCAAAATGTTTCAATTGAGTGAGGCCTTTAGACACTTACAGCCTCCTCAGTTTCGAAGACATATGATGAACTCATGTCACGAACAAGGAGCTAGTTCGACTAATTAAGAAAGCGGAAGACAGACCATCTGTACGTTATATCCCTGAGCTGCAGCTCATGAAGAAACTGCAAAGTTTACAATTGACGATAAGGGATACTCCTCCCGCTAAGGGATTTTCTGTGTAGCAGAACGGCGAGCTTATTTAGAAAATATCATCGTGTTTTCTGTTTCTTCATTAACGTGGTATATAGTAATGAATATAAAATTAGCACATTTGTAGCACTTTGTAGCAATCTTGCTAGAGCAAGAAGAGGGGAGATGAGGACTCTGGCAAACGCCGTTTCTTCCAGTCCGTGAGAAATGGTAAGTTAGAAGAAGTTGGCGAGCAAACGGCCCAACTTCGGAATTCTTAGGTAAAAAATTGTTTACTAATTCTTCAGGAAGGAAGTATTGAATGTTCTCTTTATTGCAATATTTGGCGATATAGTTCCTTAGATGATTATATTTTTGACACTCATTCAGTCTATGCTCGAAATTATCTCGAACTTGACAATTTTCGCATAAAGGAGAACTTGAAAGTTTTAACTTGAATTTAAGGTCGTTTGTGAGGATACTTCGAGTCAGGATTTTGTTAATCTTGCATTCCATTTTCCTTGTGTCGGATCAGTCGATATTTAGGTATTTTGTGTTTAGAACATTTTTGAAGTGACAATAATACTTGGAATTCTGCCAGATAATTCCGAATGTCTTGATTAATTTCTTTTTTGAAAGAAACGCCTCTATCTTTACCGCGGAAGCTTCAGCAATTTGGTACACTGTGAAATATCTAGCTAATCCTTCTGAATCGACGATAATTTTGTCCTTGTCTTGATTAATTTCTTTTTTGATATTCTGCCATGTATAAATCGGAAGGGTCGGAGTATTGAGTGGTTTAATCGCCTGTTTTGCCATGGAGTCTGCCCTTTCGTTGATCTCAATGCCTTTATGTCCAGGTATCCAGCAGATTACTATCTTATCATTTGGCATATTTTTGTAAATTTCATATCGAATATTCTCAATTATGTTGTTAATTGGTTCTTCAGAGGAGGAAATGGATTCTACTGCCCCGAGACTATCAGTGAAAATTATCGTCGATTCAGAAGGATTAGCTAGATATTTCACAGTGTACCAAATTGCTGAAGCTTCCGCGGTAAAGATAGAGGCGTTTCTTTCAATTTTGATGGCTCTGTTTACGGTATTTTGTAGATTAGTTATTCCAAATCCGGTTCCGTCCAAACTTTTGGAACCGTCTGAGCCCCATACGTTTTCTGCTTTGAAATCAGCTGTCAAATTTTTGATGAAAGGTGCGCAATCTGTGACAAAATCGTGGAGGTTTTTTCGTTCGGCATTACAGAACTTGTTAAAATTTATCCAAGGCGGAACCCATCTCTTTTGGCGAACAACGTTACTATCTAATATCCATTTGTATTTGTATCTGTCAAGGACTGCCCTTAGATCCTCTCTTTCTTTCTTAGTCCTTCCACCTCTAGTATCGAAGAAAAAGTAGGCTGATTCCCGGAATCTTTTTCCCATGAGGATAATGTTCTTTGCCATTTTTTTAACTTACTGTAAAGCGGGATACCTGTCATTTTTCTTATTACATCATTGGGAGCAAAATGTCCCACCCCTAAGGCTTTTCTGATCGTTTTATTGATGTATGTATCATACTTATTTTGGATGGACAGAGATTCTCCCTATCTGATTTCACAACCGTATATGAGTTTGGGAATCATGACCTGCTGAATGATTTTTAACAAATTTTTTGTTCTCATTCCTTGAGTTGGGGGGGAGAGGATACTGATCAAGTTTAAAGTATTGTTTAATTTTCTTTCCAGATATGACTCGTGATCTCGCCAACTGAGGTTATGTTCGAGTATTACGCCAAGGACTTTATGCTGTTTTTTCCAACCAATACTAAGATTTGCTATGTTGATGGGGGAAGAGTGTTTCTTTCTTCCTCTCGAAAAATCGATTAGCGTTGATTTCTCGAAGGAAAAAGCAACCTTGTTTTCGGCAGACCAGCTAAGGATCTTCTTCAGTGTATCTTGTAAACAGGGGTTCTAACTGTTCTTCCCAACAATTACATGCACGTAGATATCATCAGCATAAATGAAGATCTTAGTATTTCTATTATTCAGTTTACAAAAGTCCAACATGAAACAGTTGTAGAGGAAAGAATTTTTGCCGATGGCCAAAATAGCCCTTTGCGGAAGACACTTGGACATGGATTTTTTTGCGGATAGGAGGGATATCCACTTTATAAGAAACGTGCGATTGGTAATGAAATTGTAAATCCAACGAACCAGGATAAGGTTCATGCCCATCTTTTCCAGTTTTTCAATTAATATCTCATGTTGCACGTTATCATAAGCACCTTTGATATCAAGACAAATTAAGTAGTTATCCTCTGGCTAACCAGATTGACTCATATATGTCTCTAAGGCAGTCGGTTACACTAATGCCTTTTCTAAAACCATAGACATTTGAAGGAAATATATTTTTTGTTTCAGCCCACCATTCTAGGCGACGCAGGATGATTTTTTCGAGGGTTTTCGCAATAACAGACGTTATAAATATATTTTTTTGTTTCAGCCCACCATTCTAGGCGACACAGGATGACTTTTTCGGGGGTTTTCGCAATAACAGACGTTAATGAAATTGGTCTATAATTTTCAATCTTTCTCCCATTTTTATTCGGTTTTAAAATAGGGACAATCCAGGATGTTTTCCATATATTCGGGATTTTGCTCGTTTGCAAACTTTCGTTATATATTTCGAGAAGGGCTTTCTGCGTATATTTGACGGCAGCCCTCAGACCTTTGCACGTAATTCCATCAGGACCCGGGGATGAGTTTTTCCTATCCCTTATCACATTCCTCAATTCTTTGGCGGAAATTGGCTCAATTTTTGCCGATGGCCAGTCGATAGGAATCAATTGGGCAGTATTGTCATTGCTACTGTAAAAATTCGCGAAAATATTCGCCTGAGCAACTTTGTCTACGACATCTGTGTTGGAGTGTGCAATCACCAAATTTACCTCCAAGGGAGAGACCGATAGATATTTTGAGATTTTTTACGTTTTTAAATATTTGTTCACAGGAGTTGGATTCAAAGGAAATTTTTGCCCAATACTTGCGTTTTACTTTTATTAATTCTCTTTTGTATTTGGCATTTTCACCCTTATACTTCACCCAGTCGCTCGGATTGAGTGATCTTAGTGCTCTCCTTTTCAGATTGTCTCTGAGATGTTTTAATTTGGCGCACTCCAAATTGAACCATGGGTTTTTTGGCTCGACCTTGTAGGTAATTTCTCTGGTGTGTGTCTTGATTGCGCTGTTAATTGAAGAGGTATAATCATTTACTGTTTCTTCCATATTATCAGCGTGGCTCACTGACGAGCGTAACAGTGCTATTCCGACATCTCGCCAATTCGTAAAACGTTTAATTTTTCCAGGTCTTTTGTTAAAATTATGATTAAAATTGAGATATACAGGGAAATGATCACTTTGGCCCGTATCCTCCAATCTCTGAAATGACAGCTTAGGCGCGATATTGGCATTTGCTATGCAAAGGTCGAGGATGCCTCCTTCTCGCCCACGATAAATGTGAGTAGGTTTCTTATTATTTAGAATGATCATATTAGAGTCAATTATCCAGTTCATGAACTTTTGACCACTGGGTGAAGTAATGTTGTCTCCAAAATTTTTATGTCGGGCGTTGAAGTCGCCAACCAAGATTCTGGAAGGATCCTTAAAGGAATCCAATATCATTGAGTCTTCTAGTTTAAATTTTGCGGAAGGCCTATAACAGTTTACAATGGTAAAAGTTTTACCGTAAATGTGTACTTTGATACTTAGGACTTCCATGTCAGATTCAATTTCAGTTTCTGGAAGTTTGAACGCAGGTAAATTATTCAACACAATTATCGCTAGGCCGCCGCCTTTACTAGGAAAAATTCTTTCCTTTAAAAAACAATTGTAACCAGAAAGAATAGGAACCTTAGGATTTTTACTAGGAAAAATTCTTTCCTTTTAAAAACAATTGTAACCAGAAAGAATAGGAACCTTAGGATTTTTACTCCAGGTCTCCTGGAGACAAATAACAGAAGGTTTTAGCCATGAAACAAAAGAAGATAAGAAACTTAAATTCGCCTCAAAACCACGGCAATTCCAACTAAGGATAAAGCACATGAAATTAAAATGTCTCATCATCAATTCGAGGAATTTCCTCTTCTTGCAGCGTATCCGGCCCACCACTCCAAGATATCAGGGGACTAACCTGATGCGTAGTGTGCAAATTTAGATGTTCTGTTTGGAGGTTTTCATATGCAAGGCAGGTCTTTTCTAGATCTTCTTTGTATTTTTGGATCTGTTTTAGGGAGTTTTCATACAGACTCCTAAGTTGTATATTTTCAGTTTTAAGTTTGTTATTGGCTTCCTTAAGATTTAAATTTTCTCCATAGAGAGAGCCAATTTTCCAATCTTGCAACTATCTTAGTCAAAGTATTTTCCTCTGTCTTTTTCGGTATCAAGCTTTCAGCAATTATATTTGTGTGAGTGCTAGTAGAGATTTTTTCTTCCTCTTTCTGGACAGCTTCTGCCCAGGAAGAATATCTGGGTGTCTGAAAAGGTTTCTTCGATGATAAGTCAAGCTTCTGATTATTCGCCTCCCGTTTTTTGGTAATTATTTTTGGGCAAGATTTGTCTAACGCATTATGTTCACCTCCACATCTAAAGCAATTGGTATTATTTTTACATGGGTTATTACAGTCATTTCTACCACAGTTTGCACATCTCGCTTTGCTTTTGCAAAGTTTCGACTTGTGACCTGTGTTACAGCACTTGTAGCATATTATGGTATTTTCAACATATTTGGATACCGCAAAATTAATTCTGCCTATTTTGATATCGGACCGATTACAAGAACCAAGTTCCTTAATCAGAATTATTGGGACCTTTACGTCCGATCTTGGCTTAGTGAATCTTATAATACATGAGAATTTGATTTCACTTTCTTCTAGTCCAGCTGCTATGTCTTCTAAACTAAGTTGAGTATCGACATTCTTAACTACATGTTTAGTTGTGTACGTATCTTCAATAATTGAGGCCTTTACTCCAACACCTTCCAAGGATTTTAATTTACAAACTTTTTCAACAGTTTTGATTCTTTTAGTGGAAATAATAATTTTTTCCCCTCTTGTGATATGAATATCATCTTCTTTATCAGTAATATCATTAAGGATAGAACCTTTTTTAAGCAGCTTACCAATCGGAATCCCAGTTTCCAATCCTTTCAGAACAATTTTAACCTCTTTTGTACGATTTTTGAAGGCTGCTTTGACGTTGTCGATAGCGTTAGTGTCCGCGCTATAAAAATTTCCGTTTGTTTTTCTCTCTTTATTGCTGTCGTTATCCATGTCGTCTTCTGATTTACGTTTGCGTTCACTAGGCATAATCCAAAACGCCAACACCACCTCACCTTCCTCTCTCCTAGAATAAACATTCACTTGATCCAAGGTCAAGATCAGTAAAATACCTCTTACAAGGTTGGTGCATTTTTAAAGCGCTAGCTACTGCGCATGCTCTATGACGTCACTCGTAGACCCGACGCTTTCTGGACTTTTAAATATTGCGTGAACGAGAAGTATATACTAAGGTCCAAGATCAGTAAAATACTTTAAGATCAGTAAAATATTTTATCAAGGTTTCTAAATCTTGCACTTGATGTATTCTGACACTTAAAAGTTGAGAAAATAACGTCCTGAATATCATTTAGCACATAATTAAAAAGTAATAACCTTTTGCTAGTTGCCATACTTCCGTTACAAATATATATTAATTCTAGAAAACGCCTTGGCGAAAGGTGTGCTATTATTAGAAAACTTGCCGGTTGATAACTGATGTTAGTTGTTGGGCGTTAAGTTAATAAGGATTTGTTGATACTGAAACAATTACAATACAAAATTTAACTCTGCTGAATCTGTACCAATGGCTCCTCGTTTTCAGTACCCTTCTGCGAAGAGGGATGAAGATGTTATTGATGATTATCATGGTGTTAAAGTAAGAACTTGAGGGCATATTTGTGATAATTTGTTATTTTGAAATAATTAGGTAATTCACTGTAGACAAGAGCTATGCTGTATACCTTTCTAAATATATTACCATAGGATCATCTTGCTGTGTATGTGTAGAGTGTTTGTAGTAGGTGGGATAATCGGCTTTTGTGATGTTAATTGAAGATAATTCTTTGTTGCTCGAATCGTTGTTATCCGAATGGATGCTGCAGCTGTTTCTCGGAATTAGTTAGGAAGAATTAGCAATATTATCATAATGGATTTAATTATTTTGCATAATAATGGAGCATTCAGTGATGTCCGAAAAATCTTATATTACTCTAACATTAATTAAAACGGGCTCGCGTCGATCATAGTCATATAGATATTTCTTTTGATTTCAGTATAGTGTTTTTGAACAGTACCACATGTTTTATATTTTATGATATGAATTAAAATACAATTTACTATATAATATTTCTAAGGTTGCATATCATGTCATGCTTAGACTGAAGAATCATCATTAAACCTTATGAAGCCATCTGCGTTATACTATGTTCCTGAATAAAAAAAAAGGTTGGATATTAGGAAGAAATTCTGTAGTATAATCCATTAATATAAGGAAGAAAATCAGTCTGTTCTCTAGTGAATTTTAGGAACTATGCTATTTAGTCAACAAATTATGTGAATAAAAATCTATATACACACTGTAACAGAACTGATGATCACAACTTTAGGGATATGTGTTGGTTTTGAAATAAGCATACTAATTGTACTCTCTAAGAATTATCGGTAAAAGTTTACAATTCGGTGCCCCTTGTTTTTTGGCGATTGTGTTTTGATGCCAAGATCGGCACCAATAAGGCACAATTTCAAGATGGCCGCTACACAAAACCAAAACAAGAAGTCAAAGAATTTCACAAACTCCGTGTCCATGCACACATCGACCTATTTTCACTTAAAAAAAATCAGAGAATTGCACAAACTAGTCATTCCACATTGCCTTGACTTTGTCCATGTGCACATCGATTTACTTTCAATTAAATAAATCAAGAAGCTAAAACTATGTTAAAACTCTCATTGTAACCAAAAATGGGGTTTCATTGCCAAAACTGAACAAAATTTTTCGCCAATCGAAAGGGCACCCAATTCTACACTAGAGCCGAATTATCTACTTCTAATTAAGAAAAACATATTATCGTAATATACAAAAAGAAAACTTGGTAAAAGTTTACAATTGGGTGCCCCTTGTTTTTTGGCAATTCTGTTTTGACACCAAGATCGGCACCAGTAAGATAGTAATAGCAGCCAGTAGGTTTCAAGCCAAAACAAGAAGTCAAAGAACTCCGTGTCCATGTACACATCGACCTATTTTTCACTTAAAAAAAATCAGAGAATTGCACAAACTATGCACATTTTGACTTTGTCCATGCGCACATCAATTTATTTTTAATTAAATAAATCAAGAAGCTAAAACCAGGTTAAAACTCTCATGGTAACCAGAAATGGGGTTTCATCGCCAAAACTGAACAAAATTTTTCACCAAAAAACAAGGGGCACCCGATTATACACTAGAGCCGAAAACTTTATTAAATAAGATTAGCCACAACAAATGTTACCACATTCTACGGAACCATAACTTTCCTGTTCAAGATGCCAGATCATTCTTTAAATCCTTTTTTACAAAAATAAGAAACTATCAAAGTTTCCAAATAATATAAACTTAAAATTATATTTTTATAAACAAATACTATCAATTCCCCCCCGTTATTTGTGTTTCAAGATATAATTTTAATCAGTCAGTCATGTCCATACTTTAATAATTCATCCTTCAATTTCGCCCTTGGTAGATATTTTGTTAAAATATCTGCTTCTTCTTTTTGTGAACAAACAAACTGAGGAATGATTTGATCCATTTCATATTCATCTTTTACAAAGAAATATTTTCGGTTAATGTGCCTTGAACTACTACTTTGTTTTGGTTTTTTTATCCAATATATTAATGCTTGACAGTCTGCTCTAATTTCTATTGGTTTTTCAATTAAATCATCTTCTCCCAGTTCTTCAAGTAAAAAGATGTACCATTTAATTTCGGATGCACATTCACAGAATGATAAAAGTTCAGCTTCCATTGTAGATACAGCAACTATTCTTTGTTTATTGCACTTCCAATTTAAGGAATTGTTACCTAATTTAATGAAATAACCTCCAAATGATTTTCCATCTTCAGTGGTACACCAACTTGCATCTGAAGTAGCATTTAATTTCCCTTTGGCTGATATATATATTAAACATGCATTTTGTGTTCCTTTAATGTATCTAAATATCCTCTTCACAGCTTTCCAGTGTTTCTCTCTGGGATCTTGATTATATCTTGACAAATTACTTACGGCAAAAGCTAAGTCTGGCCTTGTGCTTATTGCTTAATATATTAATGACCCTAACGCTTCTTGATATTTCGTCTTCGACACAGGTGTTGAAGATACTATGTGATCAAGATTTTCGCCCAAAATTCCTTTAGTCTTGACTGGTTTACATTCATCCATTTCAAAGTTTTTTAAGATTTTAGTTGTATAATCTTCTTGACTGAGTATAAGTTTTCAGATTCTCTCCGGATGTCTGTTACTAAAAATTTGTGCGTTTTAGTGACTTCTCGTAATGTAAACGATTTAGATAGTAGAGAGGTGATGTTATCTATCTCAGAATTCGAATTTCCAATCACCATTAAGTCATCTACATACATTGCTATAATAAGATAGTTGATCTTAGCTTTATAAATATAAACACATGGATCTGGTTTTAATCTAGTTAAATTCCTTTCCTTAAGAATTTTACATTATTCTTCATATCAACATTTTCCTGATTGCGGTAACCCATATGTACTTTTGTTCACAAGATATACTTTGCTGGGATCTGATATGAATCCTGGTGTTTGTTCCATGTAAATTGGTTTATCCAAGTATCCATTCAAATATGCAGTTTTTACATCGAAGAATCTTATTTTGTAGTTTTTGCAAACTGCAATCAATAACAATGTTCTAAAGGTTGCAAGTCTCATTACTGGACTAAATCAAATCCATCTTCATAATCAATTACTTTCATTTGATTAAATCCGGTTGCTACTAGTCTTGCTTTGTAAATTGTTTCTAAATTTCCCTTTTCATCCTTTTTTGAAAATATCCAGCGACTCTTAATAACTTTCTTATCGATGGGTCTTTCAACTAATTCCCAGACTTCATTAGCCTCCATTGAACGCAGTTCCTGTATCATTGCATGTAGCCAGAATTGACTTTCCTCAGATTCTACAGCTTCATTGTATGTCTAAGGTAATTTTTCATTTGTATTGTATACTACATAATCTCTTAATTTTTCTGGGAGTTTTCTCACTCTCGCTGGTCTTTTCTGTACAGAATATTCATGACTATTATTTCCAGGTTCTTCATTTATTTGTGGATACTGTATTATTGGCATTTCCGATGAATTGTTTTCATCGTGTTCATCAGTGTTTGATGGTAAAATTTTCTCAGCTTCTTCATCTGTCGTATTATCTTCTCTGTGGTATCTGCCAGTTATTCCTGAATTATTAGTGTAGCCATTAGTTTGTTCCTTGTAAAAAATAATTAAGTTCTTTCAATATTTGATTTTTATCGAATTTTAAATAATTTTCTTTTAGTAAAGGTGATCCCAGTTTCTGCTTATTAAATTTTACATCTCTCACTTCTTGGATTTTATTTAGTTCAGGAATATAAATTTTATAAGCTTTTCTCTTCATGCTATAGCCTATCATAATTCCTTTTTGAGCTTTTAGATCCATCTTTCTACATTTTCCTCGTCTTATATGAATGTATGCTTCACATCAAATCTTTTAATGTTGGGCTTGCGTCCTGTATACAGTTCATATGGTGTAAACCTTTTACCATTTTTATGGCTCCTGTTATTCACATGTACAGCTACTTTAACGCTTTCAGACTAAAATTTTATTGGTAATTCTGCATCAATTAACAGAGTCCTAGCAGATTCAGTTATAGTACGATTAAAACGTTCAGCTTTTCCATTACTTTCTGGAGTACAAGGGGTTGTAAGTTCATGTTTAATTCCCATTTTTTCAAGAAATTCTTTTATATTTTTAGCTAAAAATTCACTACCATTATCACTACGAATTCTTTTTAGTTTCTTTCCTGTTTGTCTTTCTTCTTGGATAATGAGCTTCATTAAAGCTTCTGAAGTTTCGCTCTTCTTCTCAATTGTTATCACAAATATGAAATTACTGTAATCATCTACCACTGTTAAAAAATAACAACTTCCGTCTATTGATTTCTCAATTGGTCCAACTAAATCTATGTGCCATAATTCTAAAATATCTTCAGATTGCTTAAATTGCACACTTTTATAAAATGTTTGTGTCATTTTCCCCAGTGTACAAGGTTCACAATTGTTTTGAGAAATTTTTACATTTTCTAATCCAATGACAGATGAGTTTTTTTCATTTCTATCAGCGGTTGGAATGCGCTTTAGCCCACTGCTTGGCGGCGATTGTTTTTGAATGAGCAATAAACACGCCAACATGGGTAACTCCGTATATCCGCGAACATGGCTGACTGGGTATTTTGAAGCTACGGAAACATGTAGTTTTCGCGCATGCGTATTTCCTATTTTATAAAGATTGGTTTTATTGGTAATGTGAGATGACGTAGCGATTTATTCGAAATTCTTACGTGATAGTTTGAGTAGTTATTTCAGTTCTCGTTTTATTCTTTGAATGCGGTGTTTTTGTGTTAAGTGTTTGCTATTTTCGTACCTTATATTTCGCTAAATACCGAGTCGGTATGGATTTAGCTGTGATGCTGAGAGAGGTGAGTGAATGTACATGTACATTTATTACTTTATTGGAAGTGCAAGTTGCTTAATTTTTATATTTTGTTGCCTTTTATTGAAATAATTTGGCTTAGCTGAAGAACAGAACGCTGGTATCGTTTGCAATTTATTTTATTTTGTTGATTTGTGCACATTGCCTACATTGTGCAATTCGCTGATGTTTTTTTTAAGTTAAAACGGAACACTGTGCACATGGCATTTTCTTGTAATTTATTTTCGTTATTTTAGCTTATTTTGTTGATTTGTGTACGTTGCCTACATTGTGCAATTCGCTGAAGTTTTTTTTAAGTTTAAAAGGAACGCTGTGCACATGGCATTTTCTTGTAATTTATTTTCGTTATTTTAGCTTATTTTGTTCATTTGTGCACGTTGCGTACATTGTGCAATTCGCTGAAGTTTTTTTTAAGTTTAAAAGGAACGCTGTGCACATGGCATTTTCTTGTAATTTATTTTCGTTATTCTAGCTTATTTTGTTTATTTGTGTACGTTGCCTACATTGTGCAATTCTCAGATTTTTTTTTTAAGTTAAAACGGAACGGTGTGTACATGGTATCGTTTGTAATTTTAATGCCCTTTTAAAAAAAATTCCTTCTTTCTGGGATGCCATTTTGGTTACGTTTTCGCGGAGCGTGTCGGGAAGGTTATGTAACGGCATAAAATGTGTAAGTATTACAACATAAAATGTAAGTAATTAATTTAAACCTAACTGACAAATATTTTAATGATCGTAATGTTCGTTTTGCATATTATTTTATTATCTTTTTGTGGCAACAGTTTCCATACTAGTTTATGCTTTAGAATTCTATGTTTTGTTTACAATAGGTTTTCGTGGAGCGTGTCGGGAAGGTTGCAATTAACTGCAAAGACGTTTCGTAGAAACGCGCCGAATTGGCGATTTTCAAAACATCGCCAAACAGTGGGCTAAAGCGCATTTTCACCCTATCAGCTTTTGATAATTTACATGACCTAGTCTCTGATGCCATAGTACATCATTAACATTACTAATTTTAGCTTCTTCAACTATATTTCCTTCAACTTCAAATTTATTTCCATTTCTGTTAGCTGTATATAGAATGTTTTCATGCTTATTGATCACTTCTGCTTTAGTTTTGGTAAAAATTACTTTTAAATAATGATGTACAATTTTTGATACTGAGAGCAGATTTTCACTTAAAATCGGTACTTGCAAAACATTTTCTACTCTCAAAATGTTCTTATTTCTATCAGTTTGCATTTTAATGTTACCAATACCAGCTGATACCAGCAATACAGCTTTTTCAGCTGTCATTATATGTCGTTCTTCATTTTTAAAATCAGTAAATATTTCTTTACTAGTTGCCATGTGAGATGTGGCTCCTGAATTAAAAATCCATTTAATTTTTCTATTTTCTTGTGCATCTTTTTTATTCTTTCCATCATTTCTATCTTGATTAACACATGAGCTTTCTATTTTGTTAGATACTTCAGATAAGCATGTAGCTGATTCATATTCTCTTTCTTTGAGATTTGATAAGTTTTATTTGTTAAATTTCTCTGCTTGCGATGATCTTGTTTGTTTTTCATTTTACATTCAACGATTTGTGACCGAATTTTCCACAGCTACAGCACTTTATATTATTATTATTCCGACATTCTTTTATTAAACGTGTGCCCTACTTTTCCACAATTAAAGCATCTTCTTTTATATTTCGATTTTATCCAGTTTTCTTTTGCCTTAGAACTTACTTCTATTTCTTTTCCTCTTTGTTTATTTTTTCCTCCTGTTTCTTTTAAAGCTTGTCTAATTGAAGCTATATCCTTCTTTTTATTGCTTTTAATGATTTTAACTTCAAATTCTTTTCTAAGTCCTTCTAATATGAAATAAATTAATTCTTTATCTCTTATTTCATCCCCAACTTGAATACTTTTACTTTTCAGAATTACAGCTCTGTTTATGTAATCATCTACAGATTCATTTTGACTCATTTTCAGTTGAGCTAATTCTATTCTACATTTGATTTGAATATCTTCTGCCATTTCATTTTTTATTTTCTTCCATAACTTCTTTGCGTTCTTTTCATTTGCATATTTTAACGCTTGTGGAGCTGTCATAGTTTGATTCGTTACATTTCTTGCTATCGCATTATTATCATCCCATGCTTCCCAAGTTTTCGTTTCCCTTTCGAAATTAACATCGTCTCTTTTATATGGTTTTGGTGGTTCATCAGCTTCTATCACACTTCTCCATGTTTTCAAACTTCTTAATTCACTTTCGATTCTATTTGCCCATATAAGGTAATTATCACCAGTTAATTTTTCTATGTGACTCAAATTTGTTATATTATATGCTATATATTCTAATTTATAATCACTAGTTATAATGCAAAACGAATTTACCTCCTAGAGAAATTTGCAATGTTGCTAAGCCTAAATAACATCAATGTTCTATATGAAAGTTCAACTGCACAGAGGATGACCACGCTCTGCTACCAATTGTTGGTTTTGAAATAAGCATACAAATTGTTATCTACTTCTAATTAAGAAAAACACATTATTGTAATATACAAAAAGAAAACTAATTAATAAGATTAGCCACAACAAGTCTTACCACTTTCTATGAAACCATAACATTCCCATTCAAGATGCCAGATCATTTTTTAAATCCTTTTTTACAAAACTAAGAAACTATCAAAGTTGCCAAATAATTTAAACTTAAAATTATATTTTTATAAACAAATACTATCAATATATAATACTGTAACAGAACTGATAGTTTCAACTTTAGAGGATGATAGAACATGGTAAAAGTAGCAATTTTTGTAATAGAATGAGTAATGAAATGTGAATGTAGAAACACAGTGAGTACAAAGAACATGGAGAATAAAAAAAGTCTTTTCGATCAGTTGTCATTTACAAAGAATAATTTTTGATATTTAAATGAAAATTGACAACTGCTTACATGCATCACAGTGACTACAAAGTGAGTGGCATGTACTTTGAAAGCTATGTGACTAGGCATGTACTTGGATGCTAATTTTATGATGTTAATTCTGCCAGTGTGATCTTTAGGGTTATCTACTTCTTGTAAATGATATTTGGGTACTTACGTACTATGAAGATTACCTAGATATCTCGCCAAAACTGGCAATCGGTACAATTTTGTTGATCCATCTACGCAGACTCATACTCAACACGTGGAAAGGATGTGGGGTTCCGCAAAATGTAGGAACAAGCTACAACGTGGGACAAGCCGCCATCATTTCGATACCTATTTAGCTGGATTTATTTGGCGGAAAAAAACAGGAAATGCCTTTCGATGCTATTTTGAAAGCTATTTCCCGCCACTTTCCTCACCATTAACTTCAACTATTTTTAACCAGTTAAGTAAGTT
>KK115883.1:201046-242082 GCA_000611955.2 Stegodyphus mimosarum | reverse complement strand
GTTTATTTATAATATGTATATATATATATATATGAATGTGTATATATATACACACATTCAGATTTTTGGTTTTTGAGTTTTTGTTCCTTTATAATTAGGACTTTTATTTTTAAAAGAATTTATAAAGATAAACCAAAAATCGCCAATGAAAACTTTTTTCGGCAAATGTCGCCAAGGTAGTCGTCATAGTACGTAAGTACCGATATTTGTCATCATTATGTTACATATATTGCAGTTGCTGGTTGTTAATTTGAATGACTGTTTTAAATATTATATACTATTTCTTGTAAATAACCTTAACTGAAACAACTTGTCATTTCCAAAGTTCTTCATACTCACTGTGTTTCTGCATTCAGATATATTTTATCATACATAACTTAATGATATTTGTTAATTTTACTGTGCTGTGTTACCCTTTGAAATTGTGATTGTCAGTTCTATTACATCCTGTGTGTATTATATATATATTATTCATAATTGTGTGTGGGAGGGATTATTTACCGTGATATACGTGGTGTGGCAGAATGAACTTCTTGATTAGGCAGTAGCATAGCTACAGTTAAGGAGGGGTTACAGTGACAGGGAACATACTGTAGGATACTGACTTACGTGCCATTTCAGAATAGACCGCAGCTTGGTCAGGAGAATATTGCGATTTCATTGTTTATTCACAATAGCAAGTTACTGACAAGATGCAATGGCAATTCAACTTGCCTTTTACTTTCATTTCACTTTCGACTGACGATGCTTTTTGCATTCATTGACAAGACCCTATTCTTAAAGAAAAAAAAAGGAAGGGGGGAAATATCCCTAGGTATGCAATTTAAAAAGCTCTGAGGAAGGCAGTGCAACAGGAAGTGGCTGTGTCACAGCTTTAATATTAATCCTTTCTGGCAAGAATTTTTTTTTCGACTTTTGGGTGTGATTAATGAAAAATTATGATAACCCTGTTATTTATGGTAACATACTGAGCTGAAGCACATGTCGGCATTTCTGTCCACGTAACTTTAACAAATTTGATAGGTATCAGAATTTTGATGGCAGGAGGGATAAGTTGAAATTCTTCTTAAAGTTACTTTTGTGTTAGGAAAGCACTAGATAAAAACAAGGCTTTTTAAAAAAGCCAAAATTTGATAGACCGAACTACCAGTGTTCAGCGTCTTTACCGCTCGGCCGCTGGTGGGCCGTGATATGTGCAAGAACGTAATCATATTACATCACATGATTCTTGACATTTTTTTGAATGCCAATTCTGCATATTATAAACTCCCTCCCCCCACGAAAATGAAACACAGATTTTTAGTAGCATGAGGTAAACTCTTGGTGTTTTCTTTGCTAAGGAACCACATGCAAATTTAGACTTCTTACATGTTTCCTAAAATAGGCCATGAAAATTACCATGGTCTAAAAATACTTTTTTTTGCTTCATTTCTTGAATTAGAACTTGTGTATTTGTGTGAATTGATAGAGCAAAAATCAGGTTTTTATATTGCTGTTATGACATTTTTATAATTTGTCTCACTATAAAAAATAAAATGTTGCCTAGATTATAGAATACATTGCACATAATTTACAGTTCTTACCTCTTGTAAATCTCACAATCTAATAGCTGTATATGAATAACCTTCATTGACTATCATTACTTTTATTAACCCTATAACTGTCAAGGCCATATATATATATACGACCTAGAAAATTTTTTGTGATATGTGCGAGGTTAGGTTAGGTTAGGTTATTCAATTATGGCAAAGCACATGAAGGCTATCTGCCTAAAGGGAGGGATGCCTTCGTGGAGGACTTTCTAAGGGAAACTGGCTCGTATACACATTACACATGTGGAAAACCACGAAAACACCCATGCAGCCAGCCCGTTAGCGGGATTCGAACCTTGGACCGAACTACCAGTGTTCAGCATCTTTACCGCTCAGCCGCTGGTGGGCCGTGATATGTGCAAGAACGTATATATACCTGCATATTAAAATAGGGCAAAGAAATTAAGTCAATGCATTAAAAGTATACAAATCCAGCTGTAAAATACCAGGAGAATTTTTATATTAAATCAAGAAAATAATTTTTTAATTTATTTATTTTATTTATTAAATTTTTTATTTTTATTAAATTTGTGCTTTCCTAGCAAAAACCGTGGCCAGTCAAAGGGTTAATAGTACGTTGACATGACTGTCAACTTTATTTTAAATTTTATGCAAATTTTCTACATTGCAATCATTTTATCTAACAGAAATCTGAATTTGTTGTAATAAAAACTCTCTAATAAAAGTAAGAATTGACATAAGTAGAATAGAAGTAGAATATGAAAATTTGACTACATGCCAAGTACTTAAATACCGATTTCAACATCTTTACATGCAATTATTATAAAGTTTAGATATATTCTTTGCAATCATATAGTGTAACTAAACTTTAGGTAGACATTAAGCGAATTATCGCCACATCTAAAGTAACAAGTGAATCATGAGAAGGGTGTAAAAGATCCTGCTACACAAATCAATTTAATGCAAAGTTGGCTCAAAACTTAACCGGCATGGAATTCAACTATAGGCAATTATAATGCAAGATCGAAGACTATAAATCTTATCTAACAACCTAGTAACATGGCCTCAAGAAGCAAAACAAGCTTTGTTTTACAAACTAAATAAATCGTTTGCGTTTTGGCGCGAAAATGAGTGAGAGAAGTGACAATAAAGATCCCAAACATAAAATATCTCTGTTTACAAAATAAAGGAACCTAGACTTATTCTTTGTTCCCTGATTAATTATTCACTACATGAAATAATGTAATACATTTTTTGTTTGCATCATATACAAATTATTTTACTTAAATGGTGTCCAAAACTGAACTGGATTTCACAAACGTATTGACCATATTTTTCAACCTATAGATATGATGCTTCTTCACTTCAGAAATAAGATATATTTTCTAAGAAATCAATTCATTTCATGTGTTAAGAAACATCACTCAATTGCTGTTGGAAAAACTATTTCGGAATGAAAAAAAAGTGAGGTAACTAGAAATATTATTATCAAAACTTTATGCTATGTAAAGCTTTCATATAAAAAAGACATGGATAGCTACAGCAGTGTAAAATGCAGAAGAATAAAAATTAACATTACTTCTCAAAATATTTATAACTCATAATTAAAAACATTCTTTTTTTTTCTTTATTAGAACAAGTTAAATTTAGTTGCCCGATAGTTATTGTAAAAGGGCATTCAAAATATAGGGATCTGCAATTAAGAGGAGAAAACAATATTTATGAATAGAAAAATATATATGCAGGCTAGTAGAAGAAGGGTGCCTTGGTAAATGACTCTTTAAGAGAAACTGGCTCAGATTCACATTACATGTAAGAAAAACCACAAAAACTCCCATACAGCCAGCCTGAACTACCAGTATTCAGTGGCTTATCACTCCACCACTAGTGGATTCCAACAACTGTTCGAGTCTTTCATAGAAATCATCAGTTATGAGAATTGTTGCTGTGTATTATTACTATTGGTACAAAATTTACTCATTATTATAATTTAATTGTAGCTTTTAAATTATAAGCTTAAATTATTTATGATAAAATAAGTAATTAAAAAATGCACACTTCTTAATAATATTATTACCATTTACATAATTTAATTCATAAAAAGTATTTCTAATACTAGTACAAAATTCACACGTTATGATAATTTAATTTGATATACTTTTACTGTAGGGTTTCCCTTATTTTGCATAACAAATTTATTTTATGTTTGATAAATTTCCTGAACTCCTCAATTTCCCTTCACATTTTTTCATCAGGATGTAAATTTAAAGTGAAGTGAAGTGTGTATTTAAATGGGTGAATCTCTGAATTTATTCAGAACGTGTTTTTGCAGGCTGGCGCACAGTTCGTTGATCTCTCTCTGTTATGCTAGTACGCCTCTTGGCCATTTCGGATTATTGTCATGCCAATTAGGTTTTTGTGAGTCAACCTGTTAGGCATAACTTTACTTGCTAATCCAGCACTATTTTATTTTAGATTTTGATTTGAATTATATTCTATGTTTCAGTTTCACCGCAGGTTGATGGTGTCGTGTAAAGCACAAAGATCAAGCCTTTGTGTTAATCATTTGAATTAAATAAATGGTTATTTTTCACCCTTCTTCAGTGCTTGTAATTTATTCACGCCTGCATGAGCATTCGCCAGGTTCATTGTACACTGGTGTGCAAAACTTAAGCAGCAATGTAAAAATTTAGCAGATAGCCATGAAATTGCAGAAAAGGAGGTCTAGAGATCAGTACAAGAGCAAAAATGAAACATGGTACTAATATCCAATTATGCAGTAAGTTATAAGAACATGCAGCCAGTGCTAATAAAATATCATGTGGCATAAGACAGGGTTCGTACGGTCCTTAAGAGTCCTTAAAAGTCCTTAGGTTTTTTGGAATTGATTTTTGGTCCTTAAAAGTCCTTAATTTCGACCAAAATCTGCAGAAGGTCATTAATTTTAATCATCTGAAATTTCTGTCTCTTTTTACGACTGCCAGTTTGAGTGTGAATTAGCATTTTGGAGGAATATTTTTGGCGATTCACTGACATATATGATTATCTTTGGAATGGGTTAATGTGTTATAATTTATTCTTATTTCTAATATAAATAGTGGGATATTCGAGTTTCTAAGCAAGATGTGAAACATAAGCATTTCGAAATAAATTTTTTTTTTCAAATGAAGACCTCTTAAACAACTTTTCGCTTTTGGTGATGTGAATTTTTTTATTTAACGGTTCTAAACTTGGCGACATATCAACATTTTGGCGATTTTAAGATCAGTTTTTATAGAAAATGTTTAATTCCGAGATCTGGGAATTTTTCGACGATTTTTTTAGTACATTGTAACAGTAATAAATTCCATTAAAATAATGGTAATATATTGAAATTATATTTAAAAAATAACATTATAATAAAATATTTTTATTTTTCACTGTCATATTATAAATTTCCATTTTAATAACTTATTATACAATATTTTGAATCTGAGAAATAAACAAGGTATAATGCTATAAAACACAATTTACGGTTCTTACTAAACAGTTCTCACTAAAAGCAAAATTAGCTATGTAATTAATTAAAAATGTTTTCTTTTTAATTTTTTTATAGTAAGAGTTTATCCCATGTAATTTCTGAGAATGTTCAGAAATCTCAGAATATGCATCAATTTTCTCTATAAAATTTATTTTACACTTTTCTTTTTTTGTCAAAATATTTCTGGCTTTTGGCTGTTACAGAATTGGTAGGCATAATTTTTCTTTAGGATTTTAGACATTGCAGCTTGGAAAGTTTAGAAGGATTTGAAGGCAAGATTTATAGACCCACGATTCTAGAAGATTCCAGTAATATGTGACAAAATTAAGATGTCTCCATGGTATTAACACATAATGGATGTATTTTACAGAAAGTTTGTGATGAATTTCTTACTTTTTCGAGAACGCCTTGAAAAACAATGAAAACATAATATTTGAATGTTTTACTTCTGATACTAAAATCTTTTTCTTAACATGTTTATCTTCCCTTTATTTTCTCTACTTTTCATTGGACACAAGCATGGAAAATATCAGAAATGTTTCTAATCTTATCACATGGACAGGCGTTATAGAAATATATTTTTTTATTACTAAAGAAATTGAAAACTGACAATTTAAAAGATTCATATAATATGCCTTAATGCATCATACAGAACAGGCGCTAGGCATATTTCAACCTGATGCAATCTCTGTGAATCTTAAATTCTGCTGCCTAGTGCCTTTCTAAATTCTGCTTCCAGTGCCTACTCTAAATTCTAAAAGTTATGACATTTCTAGATTTTGTTGCTTAGTTTGTCACTAAATTCTAAAATTTCTGCCACATCAGCTCTGTAACCAGCCCTTACCATATATATTTCATATTTCTTCTGAATTTTGATATTGCTAAAGAAATAAAATTAGCACCTTTTTCTATACATTCTAAATGCATTAAGTTTTTTAGAATAACAGAAATCCTTAATTAAATCCAAAAATTCTAAAATAAAAAGGAAATATGTTGAAGAAAGAGACTGAATAATACATAAAGAAAATTATTCTTAGATAATATGTACAATTATTGTTATATAAATTACCCAATTGTTTATGATTTTAGCCTTTACTATAATTTCCCATTTCTGTTTGCTCATATGATAAGAGTTACTGAGCCAGCTTAAATTAAAATTAAATTGTATAGTCTTTGACCACAAGTCCACATTTTTAGTTTGACTATGACTGTACTTGTTTAATTACATCACCATGAACTATAACTGATTTTGTTAGCATCAGAACATGCCTTCATGTTCTAAGTTCTTTTTAAACAAGAGGCTTATTTAAACCTTTGTCTGACACTGTAGTTACTTTCAGATATAGCGATAATTTGCTTCACGTCTGTCGGGAGGTTTTGGACTATTTAACTTTTACCAGATCAAGTAAACCCTCATAACTATATTGTAGAGAGGTTGATAAGTTGGGAGATAAAGCGTGCAGAAACTAGTGAGAACACTGGTTTGCGTATTGAGACAATTTTCTGATTGTCAGAAAACATGCTTAAAAAGAAGGAAATTGATTTAAATTAGCCAAAATGTCTGGGAAAGCTTCAAATTAAAAAGACGCATAAATATTTTGTTTTGTTTTGTTGTTACAAAACATGAATGTTTTGTAGCTTTTAATGTGTAATTATCCTAATATCGTTTAAGAATCAATGTCATAAATTACATGTATTTTAAACTTTGAAATTTATTAGATTGTGATTTTAATAGGGCTTTTTTAACAAATATTATTAAAAAAATAAATAAAATTTCATATTGGCCATGTAAATCCATAATGACTAAGGTTATCTAACTACCTAATTTAATTATTTATAACTAACTGCTTACCCTTAAAAATTACCTCTGCATATTAAAGCAAGTTATAGCCTTTCATTAATCCTTACCGTGGCCACAAAATAGAACACAAAAATGTAAAAATTCATGCAAAACTTGTTATTTGCATCTAGTGAGACTTAAAGCAATACAAAACAACTTACCACCTGTGGTGCTTTAATGGTTTATTGGACCTACACGAAGCTATGACACTAACTGTGACAGACAGAACTCGGCTAACTTTAAAATCTTGCCAACCGTGCCTACATCAGGCCTTTTAGGTTTGTTCTAATCAGCAGGTCTCTCTCTAGGCAAGCAGCAGTGGTGACAAGGCGATCTTTTTATGAATCATGCTGAGTATGATCTTACTTTTAATTTCAATCTATGCCGCTTGACATAAAATCTACTTGCTATTTACTAAACCTCTATGCTGAGCAAGTATGTGACAAAAATGAAGAATTAAAAAAAATCATAAAACTAACTGTTAGCAAAACATAAAATGTCATTTATTTTCTTTCAAATATGTCCAACTATTATAAATGTAAAATATTTAATGCTGCTTAATACATTTTATAAAGTTGATTTTATTCTCAAATTTATTAATAATTTTGTTAATTAATTCATGTTTAATAATTATTCATCCTACTTACGGATCTATTTTCTTTTTAGGATGGTGTTACGAAAATGAAGTTCAGGCGTAGATAATATTTTTCATTGAATTTATTCAGTTCCCATTTGTTCATAGGTCCTTAGTTTTTTTCATTAATGGTCCTTAAATGTCCTTAAAAGTACTTAATTTCCATGTGCAGAACCCTGATAAGAACACGCAGCAAGATTTTGATGAGATAACTCAGTTGATTGGCGATTCAATCTCGATGCTGCTATAACAGAGAAGTACTGGAAAAAGTGTTTTTTGAGTACAATTTTTTCAAATTTTTATATATTTTTTAAAATACTCTGTTTAACTTCCAGGAGCTTTCAGATTAATGTATATTAAAATATTACAAATTCATTTATTGACATCAGTGGGAACTTTTGATGGCTGAATTCTGGCCTTGTCAAGTTATCATGCCTGTCTGTAGCCTAATACTTAAGCAAGTGTAATAAAGTTTCTTTACAAAAGGTTATTATTTTCTGTTCCAGTGTTAAGTTAATGAATGTAAAAGTTAAATTTTTTAGTAATCAGGTGAATATTCTATTCAATAAAATCCACTTGTTATTAAATATTTGTTAAGACTGACCTTTTATATGTTAATGGTGTTAACTTTATTTGAATGTATAAAGATCATCGAGTTGGCATAAGCAGGATAGTTTCAGTTGCATGCATTTAGTACAGCATGGATCCAAATTAAATTGACTGCCATGCCTTAAAGCTTATTACTAAAAAAGTAGAAAAGTATTAAGACAGAGTATCAAATTATTAAAGATAAACATAGAGAGAACTGGATGTTGAATAAATAAGTTGACTTCCATATCATATATACATCAAAGAGCCATTACATTATGAGTACCCTGTTAATAACATGTAGGACCACATTTAGCCCTCAAAACTGGCAGCACCCGGCATGGCATTGACTCCACAAGACGATGATACGTAGTCTAAGGTATCTGGTACCAAGCACTTATTTTGAAGGTTCTGCAATTCTCGCACATCGTGAGGGGATGGCATGGCAGCGCGAATTTAGTTTTCCAGGTAGAACCATTAATCCCTTATTGGATTAATGTCAGGTGAATTTGGAGGTCAAGATATGATTTGAAAGTCACTGAAATGTTCCTCGAACCGCTCCCTGACGATTCAACTCTTATGACATGATGCATTATCCTGTTGGTAAACACCCCATCCTGCCGGAAATACTGTTGTCATGAATGGGTGAACCTGGTCTGGAACGATGTTCACGTAGTGCACAGATATAAGGGATTATTCTATGGGGATTGTAAGTCCTAATGTGCTCCGTAAAAACATTGCCCACACCGTAATACCCCCGCCACCGTCTTGTCTCCATCCAACTGTGCATCTGGGAACCAGCGTTTAGTTTGGAAATTGGTTTATTTGCACACACCTATCGATGTGATCGACCAGAAAATGTGATTCATTGGACCAAGCAACTTTCTTCCATTCTTCTAATGTGCAATTCCGATGTTTCTTGGACCATTGTAGACGCAGCTGGTGATGACATGCCGTCAGTGCAGGAACATGCTTCGACCTCCGGCTATGTAGGCCCATATGCAGCAATGTACGCTGCACAGTGAGTTGAGGAAAACTGTCTGGGTTGCCACTATTGTAGCTGTTGGTGATTTTGGCTGTTGTAGCTCTTCGGTCACGGTAAATAGTGCGTAGGAATCTCTGCTCTCCTTTGGAGTCACTGCAGCATTAACGACACACTGCTGGCCAGCGACTTGTCATTTCACCATTCGTACACCACTTTCGATATGTGCTCACAACAATTGCACATGAACAGCCCACCAAATGCACCATTTCTGATATTGATGTTCCCAGTTGCTGAGCCGTAATGATTTGACTTTTATCAAAGTCTGATAAATCAGCTGCTTTTCCTGTTATGTTGCTAATCGCGCTATTGTTTGGAAAGACAATGCGTAGCCACTTTATATACTCCAACATCAGCTGCACATGTGCAGTGGTTTTGCTCCTGGGTGAGCCCATTGTTATAGTTGGAGGTTGGTCATAATGTAGTGGCTTTTCGGTATATAATAACTTAAATGAGAGAAGCAATTTACATGTTTTTTGTTGCATTTTCCAAAATTTTTATTTTTATTTTATATCACAGATTTATACAGGGTTTATTTTCAACTGAATGCTTCATCTGTGTTCTCTTGTATTGGCTTTTCAGTTTCTTGTTCATGATGTATATATGACTGCTTTCTAGCTTTTCATTTCATTATTTGATAAAGAATTACTTGATCTGGATGTTCACACTATCAATGAATTATATTCTTTTGACTTAAATGTGTTTTATATTTTAATGTAGAAGAGAAAATAAATATTTATGTGTAGCATATTTCATTTCAGTTGTCTATCGTATTATGCCCTTTGCTGATCAATTAATTCTGAGATTCCTGAAATACACTATTGTACATTCACTTCCAAAAGTTAAGCACAGAGAGGAAAATGCTAATTTCCGGAAGCCAATCAGAATTGAAGAGGATGCAATTCGCTGCAAAGGTAGATGGAAGTATGCAAACATGTTAGGTAACAGCCAATCGCGCTTTCATGTCAAGAAATATGCAAAAAAGGCAGTCTTATAAGAAGCCAGCTTTAGGAAGGGTTACAGAAGTTGATTGTAAGTGCTAATAGAAGGTGTTTAAAACTTTCGTACAATTTATTTTCAAGACATACGTGTTTCTATGACTTCCAGAAGATGAATGGAAGATTCTGAGCGCTAGCGTGCTGTGGGACGCATTGAAGCAGGACAGTCAATCACAGATGTTGCTCTTTTCTTCGGCGTTCATCATTCTGTAATTTCACGTTTATGGAAACAATTCCAAACCACACAGACAATTGTCTGAAGGACCATAGCTGGTCCCCCAAGGGTTACATCTCCCGCAGAAGATCGATACATTGCTATTGCAGTTAAGCGGAATCGCAGGGCGACCTCCACAAATGTGACATCTATAGTTACAGTGTCCATTGGTAAGGCGATATCTGCAGCTGCTGTATGCCGAAGATTACATATGAGTGGACTGTACGCTCAGGTACCTCGAGTTTGTGTTCCTCTATCCGTCCAATCAAGAGGTGCACGGAACATGTCAATTGGAATGTGTCTGACTGGGGCCATGTCTTGTTTACTGATGGGTCAAGATTTGCTCTGGAGTCAGATGACAAGCGTATAAGGATATGGCGTGAACAACGAACACGCAATGAGTCCAAAAACATCACTGAACATCACGCATTCCAAGGCGGAAGCATTATGGTATGGGCAGGGATTTCATTAGGATATCGCACCGACCTGCACATCTTTAAATAAGGTTCTTTGACGGCTGTCTGGTATCGAGATGAAGTCCTAGAACCCATTGTGAGATTGTATGCTGGAGCAGTTGGCCCTACTTTTGTTTTCATGGACGATGACACACGTCCCTATAGAGCTGACATCGTCGACGACTACCTGGAGAGTGAAGGGATTGTGCATATGGTGTGGCCAGCATATTCCCCCGACCTTAATCCCATTGAAAATCTTTGGGATGCTCTCGTTCATGCTGTATCTTCGTGCTTCCCACCTCCAGCCACTCTTATTGAGCTGGGAACAGCTCTACAAAAAGAATGGCGATTGCTTAATTCTGCGGTGGTTGACCACCTAATTGAAAGCATAGCCACATGGTGTAAACTTTGTATGCAGATGAGGAGGGTATCACATACCCCTTTTTCATTTTATGCTGTTTATTTTCACTTTATACATAATTCTGTTTAACTCTCCTTGTATGTCATTATCTGATAACTTACAAAAATTTAATATTGTTTTCATTTCTGTATATAATTATTGATTTTGTTTTATGCATAAATACGGAGTTGCCAACTCTCCCGATTTTCGACCGTTCTCCCGTTAACCCAATTTGCAATATATTTCTCCCGACTTTCTCTTATTCTTGAAATTTCTCACGATTTTTATGCAGCTTGGCTTAATACTTCGGTATTTGCATCCCCGAAAAAGTGATTTGGGGTGCCTGAAAGCACCTTGTTTTTCTCTAGACTTCATAGCAAACCAAAGTAATTTTACCAGTGAGAAATTATGGCGTGCTTCTGCTTTGTGAGTGAGAGCACGTTTCCAAAAACGTCATGTTCCATTTCTTTAATGAGCATCGAGTGTCATCTGGCACATATTAGCCAATGAGCACAAAGCAAAATTGAGGTTATTTTGTTCATCTTGTCGCTAACCTGTGTGAACGTACGTGCTGTCGAGAAATAGTTTAAGAATTACAGTATTTCGTATTAGTTATGTCTGCGAAAAAGATAAAATACTCAGGTGCTTTTAAAAAATCGTACACAGATGACTTTCCTTCTAATATTTCCTTAAGGAAATGTAATGAATTTGCGATGTGTATCGCTAGTCATTGCGATTTTTCGATTTTGCACGGTGGAAGGACCAGTGTTCTCAAACATATTCGTACACAAAAACAAGAACAACATGAGTTGTATTGATGAAAACAAAAAGGTAATTTTTTCTACGTAAACAAAAGACCAAAAAGTTATTAATGCAGAATGTACTGTTTGCATTTAAGAATTAGTAACTGAACTTTCAGATATTAATTAGTGACAATTTGATGTTAATTAATCATTAAAAAGTATATTTTTGTCATTTAAAAATCTTTTGGTTGTTGAAAATAAATCTCCCGATTTTTGAGCGTCCGAGGTTGGCAAGTATGTAAATATATATGCTACTTACCTGCCGAATTTTGTGTTAGTAAAGCAGTATTTTTTTTTTTTTTTTTGCAGTTTACATCTTCGTGCTTAACTTTTGGAAGTGAGTGTATTATGACTTTATATTAAGTGCATTGGGTTTAAAACATACCATAAAGAAAGTGACTCTTTATTGAAATAAAATACAAGTAAAGCTGACACACATGTAATGAGTAATGATATTGTTAAAACTGAAGGTCATTCTACCCATATGTGGATAGCAGTTGCACATTGAATGTTGAAATCAGTAATAGATAAAACCTCCCTGTTGGCGACACATGTTTGTAAATGTAGGTAAGGAGTGATAAAGATTCTTAATATCATTCTGTGATACATTCTGTCAAGCATTCCTCAATTGTTACTCCAAATCTTTTTCGTTTTGGGATGCCTGAATCTGATAGCCTGCGATATCACATACATGTTTCATTAGCAAAACGTCTGGTGAACTTATTGGCCAAGGAAGAATATCAACAACTCAGAGACAGTCCAGAGATATGTGAGCCATATGAGGTCTAGCATTATCCTGTAGGAAAATGGCTCCAGGATGGCATGCTATGAAGGATAGCGAAAACAGCCACAGGATGTCATTAACATATCATTGAGCTGTTAAAAGGTGAATGCAGGATGGTTTAAGTTGAGCAGCTGTTGTAAGGGATAGCTACCCACATCATTACATCAGGGGTAATGGCTGAGTACCTCTGTCAAACAAGGGTTGATTGGGACTGCTGGCCCTGGCTCCTCCGCATATAGACCTGATGGTCATCTGCTCAGAGACTGAAACAGGATTCGTTACTGTATGCTTTGCGGTAGCAGTCAACTGGGAGCCATAATGATCAGCTACACCACCACTCCAGATGACTTTGTTGGTCTTATGTGCTTAGAGGCAGGCATGAGAATAACTCCGTCTCAGCCATATGCTGTGAGATGATGGAAGTGCCACAGGTGGTGTGGAGAAGGCTGTAGCATTTTGGGTCGGGGACAGTGATGCCATTGGGGCTGTCTAGGTCTGTAGCATAAGTATCTGTTTTGCAGTCCTGCATCTTCGCGTTGCAGAGCTTTGATTCCGATGATGAATCCTTGCAGTAGCCATTGTTGCAAACACTTTTTTATAGTCCTGACTGTACAGTGCTGATGGCAACTTGTTGCTGGGTGTGATAATCTCCCTTCACGTATCCCTACCATGTTTGAAATCATCCAATTGTCCATAGTCTTCAACAATATTGTAATGAAATTATTGGTTGTGTCTCTGGGGAACTGCAATGCTGAGAATGACTGAAGATAAACTGTCTGCTGCCTGTTTCATATGATTTAGTTGAGCTGTGGAAACGTGTGCGTTAACCAGAGTTAACACTCATAGGCTCTGAAAATTTAATCATTTGCATACTTGGTATGAAGGAATTTGCATGCAAAATTTTGAGATGATTGGATTATTTTTTTAAGGGGGATTCTTTCTTTCTTTTCTTTTTTTTTCTTTCCTGGCAAAAGAGTGTATGTAATATTCACTAGTATAGTATTACAAGCAATAATAGAAAAAAAAAATATTAGCCTTTTGAAGTGTCAAAATTTTTCTGATCTACTTATCAAGAGCTCTTATTAGTATATTCTTAATGTATCAGCTAATGGTTCTTGCTAGCAGGTATATTTGCTAGCATAATTACTAATTTTATAGTTTGTTTTACTGATCTTTTGTTCATTAGGAATGTTTCTATTATTAAAGAGGGGGGAAAAGTAAATATTTGAATAGTACAGTAATATATAAAAAGTGTTCATGCCATGTAGGTAAATGTCCTGGTGTAGAATCATTTGCTTTTTTCTTTAATAATGATTATGAATGAAGTTATTTGTAAATAATATGATATTTTAAAACATGCTTTCTCTGAATTTTTATCCTGAGTTTTAGCTTTATAAATAATTATTTTAAATATTTATGTATAAATTTGACAGGCTTCTGAAATAATGACAGATTTCTGATAAAGCACACATTTTTCTTTTTAGGTGTGTGATCCTTATAGGTGGTTAGAAGATCCAGATTCAGAGGAAACTAAAGCATTTGTGAATGCTCAGAATGCTTTAACTCAACCATATCTACAAAACTGTCCAAGCCGAACCAAGATTCAAAATAGGTAAACAAAGGCATTTAAAAAATTAAGGTGACTTTTTTAGTTCTGCAGTTTTTTATCATTATTACCGATAAGTAAAAAATAAATTGAAAATGCTATTAAAAAAATCTAGGTTCATTTATAATTTGTGAATTAGGGATTACCAAGTTTAATTGAAAACTTTAAAAGTTGCAACAGATTTGACAAAAATAAGTTATTTTTTGGCAGTTAGAGTTAAAAAAAAATTTTTTTGAGGTATTTCAGGTTTTGGCATTTTTATAGATTTTCTATTAAAATACATTTCTTTAAAGAGTCCATTCTTTGATGTGTTGGTTCACTTGAAAATAAACAAGAAATTATTATAGTTTGAATCCATTTTTTTACTGCAGAGTCAGATTCCGCTTTGTCGGGAGGACTGATTAGTCTGATGTTTATGAATTTTGCCATGAGAATTGAATGTCATTCTTCTGAAACAGCAATAATCATTTCTGTCATTGGTGTGAGATGGCACTGCCTGGCTTGCAACTGTTTTAATTCATCCCACATGGGGCTAAGAGTGGAAGTCTGTTCTATGAGCAGGCTAGTCCAGTTCTTCAGCATTCATGTCAGCCAACATAATATGTATGGCATGTGTTGTATAGACAGCAGTCCTGATGAAATAAGAATGAAATTGCACTAAATAATTATCACTATATGGATAGTGCAGAATTGTTGAAAGTAGTGAGATTAGCTTTTGTGTTTATAGCTTCGAGGAACTTGGAAGCCAAGTCTGAACTACAAGAAACAGTCCCAGTCCTTTATGCTTCAATGGTTAGACTTTGCTTGAGACTATGCAGCACTATGAGTTCTCTCTCCCTGATGTTGCCTATCTGTTTATCAAATGTTGTTGCAATGCTCATAGCTCTGTAGTGTACACCACTATTGCTGAAGTGTGCAATGTTGTATAGTTCACATTATTGCTATCAGACATTGCTGGATGAATGATCGATAAATTATGTTGCATGTTTTCAACTCTGACATTATAGCTTCTCAGCCACTAAAATTATTCATTTTTAGGATTGGATAGATGATATTTGTTCCTCTATTAAAAATTTAGTTTGTTGAATCTGACTCTCCTTCTGATTATTCATTTCATTTTATACTGTGGAAGAATTAGATGAAACGTGTGTAACTGTTTACAAATGTTCTGATATATTTTCAATCAGTGCAAAAAGTTGAGCTCCAGAATATTGCACAGAAAGTCTAATCTTGGATTATCTTTTCAAACTAGTCAAGCCAAGCCAAGATCTTGTTGTCAAAAGTTGCATAGAAACTATTACCCTTTTTTTTAACAATAGTAATAGACTGCTGTCACAAATTCGTTTCGGCCTACAGACCATAAATTGAGAAATACTTCAGGTATTTGCATCCTATCCATTCGGAAACCTTTAGGTTGGAAAGAAATTTTTAATTTTTCAGTATTGATTTGTCATTAACTCTCAAGAAGTACTACAAATCACCATCTCCAAATGAAAGCTATTTTTTACATGCCTGACTTTGATGTCTGCAAATCAAATTCTATTTGTATTTTTGCTTCCAATTTAATTTTTGATACTGTTAATTGAAAACTGCTTTTTTATAAAATCATCAAAATATTTCTCACGTTTTGTATTTTGTAAGAAGTATTTATTTCATTTGCTTTAGATTCCAATATAGAAACATGATTGAGTGTTTTTAAATCTATTGATCCTGTACTAGACAGATCAACAAATTTTAAAAGTTTATGGTATCATTATTAATTTCATGTTTATGAGTTTCTACTTTTATCAAATTAATGGTCTTCATAAATTAAATTCTCAGTGCTTGGTATTTTTAAAATTTTATTCATAATAAAATATGCTTTCAGATTTAAAAATCAAAATCTTATAGAAAAAGCTTGCTTTATAAAATATTCACATTCTTGGGTGTGCTATAATTTTATATGTTATATGCATGCAAGTAAAAAATAACTTGTGACTTCAAATTCATCCTGGGAGGCTTTCAGCTAAATTATGGAACATACGAACTTTGAATCAAAAATAAACTTGTGCATTGGCAAATAACTCATTAATTACTAATGCAGAACATGTATAGTTTTCATGCTCATTAGATGAAAAATAAGGGAGGTGAAAATGCTGTAACACTTGCAGTTTAATATGTATCAAGAATGTAATATTTGTAAGATACTGAAGACATGATGCAGATTTTTTGATGAAAGTTGTCATATAAATTATATTCATCTAATTCTAGTAAAAATACACATTAATGTAATATATAAAGAGAAAACTTTGTTAAATAGGATTTATCAGAACAAGCCACATTCTCCAAAACCATAATCTCTCTAGAAACCAGGTACATTTTTAACTCAATCTTTTACCATCACAGAAAATATCAGTGTTGCCAAAATATAAAAACTAAAAATTATACTTTAAAAACAAATACTATCAATTCACCTCTTATTTATGTTCGAAGACATAATTTTAGTCAGGCAGTCATGTCCATGCTTTAATAGTTCATCTTTCAGTTTTACCCTAGGTAGATATTTTGTTAAAATGTCCACTTCTTGATTTTGTAAACACACAAACTGAGGAATGATTTGATTCGTTTCATATTCATCTTTTACTAAGAAATATTTTCGATTAATGTGCCTTGAACTACTACTTTGTTTTGGTTTTTTTAATCCAATCTATTAATTCTTGATAATTTGTTCCAATTTTTATTGGTTTGGCAATTAAATCATCTTGTCCCAGTTCCTCAAGTAAAAAGGTGTAACCATTTAATTTCACATTCGCAGAATGCCAAAAGTTTAGCTTCCATTGTAGATAGAGCAACTATTCTTTATTTGTTGCACTTCCAATTAATGAAATTTTTATATAATTTAATATAACCTGCAGATGGTTTTCCATCTTCAGTGGTACACCAATTTGCATCTGAAGTAGCATTTAATTTGCCATTCTGTGAAGTGTATATTAAGTATACATTTTGTTTTCCTTTAATATATCTAAATAGCCTGTTCACAACTTTGCAATGTTTTTCTCTGGGATCTTGATTATGTCTTGGCAAATTACAGCAAAAGCTAAGTCTGGCCTTGTGCCTGTTGCTAAGTGCATGAATGAACCTCATGCTTCTTGATATTTTGTCTTGACTCAGATGGAGAAGATGCTATATCATCACGATTTTCACCGAATATTCCTCAGACTTGACAGGTTTACATTCATTCATTAAAAAGTGTTTTAAGATTTTTAGTTATATAGTTTTCTTGACTGAGTACAAATTTTCCAGATTATTGCCGGATGTCCGTTCCTAAAAGTTTGTGTGTTTTAGTGACTTGTCGTAATGTAAATGATACAGATAGTTGACAAATTATGTCATTTATTTCAGAATTTGAATTTCCAATCATCATGTCATCCACATATACTGCTATAAGGTAGTTGAGCTTATCTTTATAAAGGGATGTATCTGACATTAATCTAGTTAAACTCCTTTTCTTAAGAACTTTACACAATTCTTCATACCAGCATTTTCCTGATTATGATAATTGATATGTGCTTTTGTTCACAAGATATACTTTGTTGAGATTTGATATAAATCCAGGTGGTTGTTCGATGAGAATTGGTTTATCCAAGTAGCCATTTAAATATACAATGTTTTACATAAAAAATCTTATTTTGTAGTTTTTGTAAGCTGCAATCGATAACAATGCTCGTTGCAAGTCTTATTACTGGACTAAATCCATCTTCATAGTCAATTCCTTTTCATTGATTAAATCCGCTTGCTACTAGTCTTTGTAAATTGTTTCTAAATTACTCTTTTCATCCCTGTGAATATCCAGCTGTTTTTAATAGCTTTCTCATTGAAGAGTTTTTGAACAAATTCCCAAACTTCATTAGCCTCCATTGAACTCAGTTCAATAATTGCATATAGCTAGAATTGACTTTCAGCAGATTCTACAGCTTCATTGTATGTCTTAGGTAATTATTCATTTGTATTGTATACTACATAATCTAAATTTTTCTGGTCGCTCTCCCTGGTCTTTTCTGTACAGAAATTTCATGACTATCATTTCCAGGTTCTTCATTTATTTGTGGATACTTTGTTATTGTCTTTTCCAATGAATTGTTTTCTTTGTTTTCATCATGTGTGTTTGATGGTAAAATTTTTTCTTCTTCATCTGTTGTATCATCTTCTCTATGGTATCTGGCAGTTATTTCTGAGTTGCTTACACTGCCATTAGTTTGTTACTTGTAAAAATAAGTTCTTCTAATATTTGATTTTTACCGGATTTTAAATAATTTCCTTTTAGTAAAGATGATCGGAGTTTCTGCTCATTAAATTTTACGTCTCTCACTTCTTGAATTTTATTTAGTTCATGAATATAAATTTTGTATGCTTTTCTCTTCACACTATAGGCTGTCATAATTCCTTTTTGAGCTTTTAGATCCATCTTTGTATGTTTTTCTTGTCCTGTATGGACATATGCTTCACATCCAAATCGTTTAAGATAAGTAATGATAGGCTTGCATCCTGTATATAATTAAAATGGTGTCATTTTTGTGACTTCCGTTATTCATATGCACAGCTACTTTAACACTTTCAGACCAAAATTTTATTGGAACTTATTTCTATTTCCTTTTTGTTTATTTTTTTCTTCAGTTTCTTTTGAAGCCTTTCTAATTGAAGCTATATCCTTTTCTTTATTGTTTTTAAGGAATTTAACATGAAATTCCTTTCTAGGTCATTCTAATGCGAAGTAAATTAATTCTTTATCTCTTATTTAATCCCTCACTTGAGTTTCCAGAATTATAGCTGTATTCTTCTAATCATCTACAGATTCATTTTGACTCATTTTAAGTTGAGCTAATTCTGTTCTGCATTTGATTTGAATATCTTCCTGCTATTTCATTTTTTATTTCCTCCCATAACTTCTTTGCATTCTTTTCATTTGCATATTTTAATGCTTGTGGAGCTGTCATAGTTTGGTTCATCATATTCCTGACTATTGCGTTATTATCATCCCATATTTCCCAAGTTTTTGTATCACTTTTGAAATGAACATCATCTCTTTTATATGGTTTCCATGGTTCATCAGCTTCTATCACACTTCGACATATTTTCAAACTTCATAATTCACTTTCGATTCTGTTTGTCCATGTAAGGTAATTATCATCAGTTAGTTTTTCTGTGTGTGTCAAATTTATGTTATATGTCATATATTCTAATTTATATTCTCTAATTATAATATAAATCAAATTTATGTCTTAGAGAAATTAGTAATATTGTTAAGCCTAAACAACATCAATGTTCTATATGAAAGTACATCAGCAGAGGAGACAACCATGCTTTGCTACCAAATGTTGGTGAAATTAGTCATATAAGTTATATTCTCTAAGAATTATCTAGCCTTACCACATTCTCCAAAAACATAATCTCTCTAGAAACTAGATATATTTTTAAATCAGTCTTTGACTATTAAAGAAAACATCAATGTTGCCAAAATATAAAAGCTTAAAATTATAATTTAAAAACAAATACTGTCAAGATTTTATGGCAAAATGCAACCTAACCTTATAGAGCTTAAATAAATAAATAAATAAAAGTTTTGGCCTTTTTTTCGCATGCAATTATTAATTTTCTAGTTGGTGAAGTCATATATATGTTCTTTATGAGAAGTTTTCTGATGCTTTTAACTAAATTCATATACATTCATCTTGAAATTTGGCTTAGCTTAATTAAGGCAAGATTAAGATATTTGATGTAGATTGCAAGTGTAAATTGCCATTTCATTTCATTGTTGACAGACAGCTGATCGAGTAAGAAAGAGCAAAGTTATTTTGCATTATAATGAAGTATTTGTTATGGTAGTTTCCGGAACTTTGAAGTGTCAGAGTAAACACCCAGCTGGATGGAGGGCTAAGTAAATATCAAAACTGTTTGGGTGTACAGTAAAAGCTGAACCAACTGAAAAGCTTCAGAATTGTAGAATGCCAGATACATAAAAATTTAGATGAGTGAAAGTAGTTTAGCATATGAAAAATGCAATTCACGCTAGAAAAACCAAATAATTAGAAGCATTTCCAAGTCTAAAGTGATGAAAGTATTATAATTTTGAATATCAGAAGCTGAAATTTAATATTATAAAACAAAAAAGTGCTTTTCAGATATAAAAGTCTGCATATTTCTGTAGATCTTAAACATATTATAGTAAAACAACTTATCTAATTATGAAATCGTGTCAATTATGGAATTTTAGAGAGAATCCATCAGATTTCCGTTAGTCATTTAGGCAGTAGTTTGAAAGAACTGTTTGTTCTTTAGTTAATTAGGTAATCAAGAAATACATATTATAGCAGAACAGAAGTTACAGATTATAGCATTTTTCACATTATTTCATTGTTTATTCATTTTCATATAACGATGTTTATTGTGCCCTTTAATGCATACTTTTCTTGATGTCAGGATCCCTTAACTTTGTAAATACTCCTCTGCATACTATTTTATTTTTGAATAGGTCCCAAATTTAATCACTTCTATAATAGGTGAATTAATGAACAGTTTATGAGTATCAGATGCATAGTTATTTGTTATGAATTTTTAAAATATTTCGTGATTATATTAGGTGTTGAATCTCATAGACTTCCTTGAATTCTGGTTTTAATGTTGATTTGCCAACTTCCAAGCTCTCTGCTGATGTCAGTACTAGACACTGTACTTTCTTTTCTACTGGGCTGTGGGCCTTTATTGCTTCTTCTGAACATGAATCCTCTGCTTTCCTTTTTGCTGTAGCACTTTTCTTGGACATTTGTGTAATCCTAAGCCTCTTTGCAGTTCTCTGTGTTGGGCTGATTTCTATTCCTTGGTGGGCCTGCCGTAGACCTAGGTGTACTCACTGTTCTGTTTGGCTTCTCTCAGATTTGATTCATCACATATAAGCTTGGATGATTTTTCTTGTAAGGCTCCCTCTTAAATTTGTTTAATTACTGTCATGGTTACATGTTTAAATTCTTTGAACTAGTCAATATACGTGGTGACTACTGAACCATCTCTAAACCACTTAATCACAAAAGAACCTTCAAACTTTGGGTAAAAGTTTCCAGCTCCTGCCTATGATGCAGAAGGTAACAAAAGTTTAATTTTCAGCATTCTTAAAATTTTTTTCACACCTTTTTTTATGGTAGTAACGTTTTTGCTTGGTGCAAGATTTATCCGAAGTATTAATTGCCTCAACTTATTTTTCAATGTTTTTTATTTTAAATTTTTCTGCTCTACTTTCCGTAAAGTATAATTTATTGATTACAATTATTGATTCATCAATTTCCTGCCTCAAAATAATTCTATCAGTGTTTTCCTTGTTGTGTCAAGTTTTGTTGACCGAACTACATAGTCAGTTTATTGATGCAATTTTCCCAGGGCAAATGATAATTTCTTTTATAATTGTGGATAATTTTAATTATGTTATGTACCCCCTTTGCACTATTCAGTTGTAGTAGATTAGGGATAATCTTAAAATGCTGTGGACCATTACTGGATGTTACCTGAAGTGAGTCCTCTATTTTAAGAAAACTTAGTTAAAAATTAGTCTGCAACAATTTTTGTTAAATGCAAAGAAAGTAATTGAGTTCCTTCTGAACAGTGGCCCACTGCTACTAGCAAAAATTGGCTTTTATTTTTTTTTACTTCTAGGATATGATCCTAATAAATCAGTTACAACAATTTGTTGGAGAAACTCGGTTTTATGCTATTTAAATGCCTGGCTAGGCTTTAATTAATATGATTAATGAATTGGCAAATTACACAGAATTTAACATATTACATGACAAAATTTCACAATTGGGGGCAGTAAACTCCTTCTCTCACACTCTGTACTCTTTTTCTCATGCCTAGATGGTATGACAATCGTGCATCAAGTAACTCATTTAATATATGTAATACTAGCCGCTGCGTGGCCAGCCTTCGTCTGGCTTTTAAGTGTACCGGAAAAATGCCTAAAGAGAACACCAAACTTTAAATTTAAAAACTGCACAGAATTTTACTCTGCATAACAATTTTATCGAAAAAGAAACAAAGAACAACGTTAAAAAAATTCAGTTAAAAATGCATTACATATAAAAAGCATACAATGAAATCAACAATATCCCTTAATACAAATATTAATCACCCTAATAAATAAATTAACCAACTTCCTGCTGCCTTCTCTAGACAAACGTCCAGTATCCAAGAGAAACATTAAATTTAAAAACAGCACAGAATTATCGCCCTCATTTTTCCGTGCTGATATCAGCAACAATGGCTGTGTGCCATTGTTGTTCATATAATGAGAAAATTTTCAATTTGATACTATTTCATCTTGTCTAGATGCATCTTGTGTACCAGATTTCATAGGCCTGGGTCTATTAGCTTATGCGCAGTACGAACGAAAGACACCTATACACACAGAAAGACTCGCCCTTTTAAATATAGATCTATAAATTAATTAAACAATTTACCTTTGCAAAAAGAAACAATCTTTCAATTTCTTAAACTGTTCAATAGAGTAAATTAACATAAATTATGTGCCCATTATGTCTTAAAAGGACGCGATTTCGTCAGAAAACAGAAAATTAAAAAAAAAAAAAATCTAATTCGAATTTCGAAAAACTCGCTTCGAGGTGCACTGGCTCATGCAAAACGTTTCAATATCTTACAAACAGTGAAATAAGCAAAAAATAACATGAAAGAAACTCAAAAAACAAAACATTTCGCTCAGAATTTTACTCTGCAGAACAACTTTATCAAAAAAGAAATCAATAAAAATGTATTATACATATAAAAAATGACAATGAAATATGCAGTATCCCTTGATACAAATGTTACTTATCCTAATAAATAAATTAAATAACTTCCCTTTGCAAAATCTTAAGAACTCAAATGGTATAAACAGATTAAGAACTTAAACAGATTAAAAAATATCATGCAAAACTTTTTTATAATTAAAATTATATATAATTAAAACATAATATAAAATATTACAATGAAATAAGCAATATCCCTTGATACAAATGTTAATTATCCTAATAAAGTAATTAAACAATTTACCGTTGCAAAAAGAAACAACTTTTTAATTTCTTAAACTTTTCAGTCTCTTAAAAACAGTAACATAAGAAATACGATGAAAAATTGTTGCCAAACCGAAATTTTTAAAAGAATGAAACTATTCAAAATGATGCAATTTCATCAAAAATCTATCAACAACAATAAGAAAGGAAAATTGTTGCCAAAACTACATTTTAAAATATCTGAGATGTGAGAAGTGTATTCGGAAGCTTCATTTAAAAAATTTTAAAAAAATACAAAATATTATTATTTTTCCAAAATTCTTTTTTTAAAAGGAGTCGAAAGGATTAAAGTTCAACGTGTCCAAAAATCAAAGGAAAATAAACAGCACATTTTTTAAAATAAGTTTTTTTTAAAAAAATTCCGCTGAAAAGGTGTTAAGCTCACCTTCCTAAATAAATTCGTATTTAATCGATTTATTGAAATACGAAATTTATTTTAAGTTCGTAAAATAGCTAAGTGTCTACGCTTCACGACGATGTAAAAATGAAATGTATAGAGTGAAATCTCGCTTTCCTGTAGCCCATTATGTCTCAAAATGACGCCATTTGGTCACAAAACATAAAATAAAAAATATTCTAATTCGAATTTCGAAAAAATCGCTTCGAGGTGCACTGGCTCTTGTGTAGATACACATATGTACCAAATTTCGTGGCCCTGGGTCTATTAGCTTACTCGCAACACGAACGAAAGACCCACCCACCCACCGACACACGCACGCACGCACGCGCGCGCACGCACACACACACACACACAGACTCTTTGTTTTATTATATGTAGAGATTAAGTTTATTAGTATAAGTGGTTGTAATTCTGAATTTTTGTTTGCAGCTTTCGTGTAAAACAAAAGGTCATCAATGATTTCATAGTTCCCAGTTCTGTTCCTAATGCCAGTGATATTGGTGTGTTCAAAATTACCAGGATCCTTTTAGTATGCATAAAGGTTTTATAAGTGTGCGTAACCTTTAATTCCTTTATTATTATTTGTCGAGAATCTAAAATTTGTAACACTACACGTCTTATTTCTTTTTTCCTTGTCATCCGACTTAATTCTTGACATGCCATTAATTTTAGCATTATCTTTCCCAGGTGCCTGCTTAATTATTGGTTTAATCTTGTTTAGTTTGAAAGACCACCTTATGAATCTAGATGATAAATTGTTCCCTTTTACCCCCCTTTACCAAAATAAACCTTGACTTTCTGACCAGCTAACAGGATTCCAAGGTTTTCCCTCTTGTAATTTTGCAGAGTTGATCAAGGGTTTTATTAAAATGGACTACCAATTGATCATCCTGCTTATACGCAGCTCCTACTGCAAAGCAAGATGTATCTGCACTTATCTTTATTTTCTTTTGAGATCAGGAAAATGGCTTGAATCAATACAGATTTAAACTTCTCAAAAGCTCTATTCACCTTCTTGGACCAACTAAACATTGTCTTTTTCATTTTTAAATTTAAAAGATTCTCTGAGTTTTCATGAAATGTTTTTTTAAGTGTCCGATGTTATGAACACAAACCCTAAAATGATGCCAGTTTCTTTGCTGTAGTGGGTATCGGGTAATTTTGAATAGTAATAATTTTGGGTTCATCTATTTCAGTCCATCGCTGTGGTATTTTGTACCCGAAGTAAGAGAGTTCTTTAGCCACAAATTTGCACTTGGAAGCATTTAAGCATTTATTTTCAAACTTGTTTCTTTTAGTAGTGTAAATACTCTTCACATATCCCCATTGTGCTCATCAGTCATGTTACTAGTAACTATGTATTATATAATCTAAATATATGAATATTGATATGCCTAGTACAGGCCAAAAAATTATGTACATTACCCTCTGGAACAAAGTGGAAGCAGCATGCAACCCATTTGGCAATCTTAGAAATGCGTACATGCCCTGTTTTGGGATAAATGTGATATTTGTCATGTCCTCAAACCTTATGCCTATCTGAAAATACCCAGACATTAAATTAACTAATACTTAGCTAACATTTTCTTTTTCCTCAACTATAGGTAGGGAGTAAACTGGATATTTATTATGCTTTGAGGCATTCTGTAAGCTAAATGCCAAGAATTATGGCCTGTAAGTAGTAAATTATTATTCTCTGATACAAAACTACTTGGCTAGTTTGAACTTCTTGTTGAAATTATAATCTTATTTTTAATCATCTCTGGTATATATTTCTCAGTAACTTACCACTTAACTTTTATCATAATCCTAGGGTTTTACTATATGTGGAGGATTATCCTGTATATCTAACTCATGGGTCACTGCACCTTTTAACCTTCAGGTTGTTCTAACAATGCTAGAAAAGCGTTTATCAACTTCTGGAGCATGGGTTCTACACCAGGTGTGAATTTCATATTTTCAGGAGCCTTTTATGTACCGTTTAGGTATTTAGTTTTATTTTATGAATATACACTGAAGAGCAGAGTTGAATTAAGCATAGCTGGGATTATGCAGATTTTAAGCACAAGCCTGAAAGTGGCTTTCAAATGATGTAAGCAGCAGTTTGACAAGATAAGGAATGCTGCTTATGGTATAAGTAATAGTCAAAAGCAAAATGGGTAAGATTATGGATCTAAGTGCATTTGATCGTGGTCAAATTGCTGAGCCCCAATTAATAAGTCACTATTTCAGAAGTAGTGCAGACACTCTGATTTTCACACATCACTAGATCAAAGGTGTACCGTGAGTATGTTTATTCTAGTGAAACCATCCCTGCTAGAGTCAGCTGCCGTGGACAACAATGTGTGGATGAGTAAGGTTATCGGTAGCTAGCTTGCATTGTAACAGATGATAGATGGGCCACAGTGCAACAGCTGACTCCTGAATTTAAAGCTGGTGCACTGGAATGTGTAAGCTGCCACATTATATAAAACCATCTCCTCTCAAAGGGGTACAGGAATTACTCTACGAGAGTTCCTCTGCTGACTTTAACAAAACATGGTGCATCTATTAGCATGGGCATAGGAACTTCGCCAGTAGACCGCCGAGATGTGGAAAAATGTTGCTTGAAGTGATGAGTTGAGATTCACTTTGGTACATGTTGATGGCAGAGTAAGAGTACAGTGTAAACCACAAGAAGCAATGGATCCTTCCTGCCAACAGGGGACTCTTCAAGCTGGTGGAGGTATCCTTGTCTGGGGAGTGTTCAAATGGACTGAAATGGGACTTCCTAATTTGTGTGAGATTGAGTCTAACAGGTGACTATTACCAGAATATCCTTGATGACCATCTGCTCCCATATGTTTGTTTTCGACAGTCTATGAAAGTTCATCTTTCAGCAAGATAATGCACCGTGCCGTCGTTCTCAAATTGTATTGGAATGGTTGAACAAACATTCCACAAACCTGCACATGCTTTCCTGGTCATCAAGGTCACATGACCTCAATCCAATCGAGCACATCTGGGATGCATTTGAGAGAGATGTTTGAGGCTCCAACCAACTTCCACCTAATCTTCACAAATTGTTGGAAGTTGTTCAGAAGTCATAGATATTTATCGCTTCCTATCACTTCCAGTGTCTTGTCGAGTCCATGCCAAGATGAATTGCAGCTGGCATCAAGGTGAAAAATGGTGCTACTAGACATGTATCCTTAATTCTATTGTTCTTCAGCGTAAAACACTACTTTTATTCAAGCTTTGGTATTTATGACCTTTTTTTGTACTTTTTCTTGTGTAATTTATAAAACACATTTAAGAATAATCTAAATTTAAATAAATATATATGTATTTTTAAGTTTTGGAAAGGGGGATAATTATCATCTAGCAGTGGTCAAAGAGGTGTATGGGGCAAAAATATTTAAGAACCACTGTTCTAGAACTTTTCCTTTCTTCTGGCCGCAGGTCTTGAAAGCCCCTCACTGGAAGTGCTACGTGCTTTTCTTGCATTCCTGTCATTTCAAGCTCTACCTTATCTGCATGAAAATCAATTCATGCTGCATATTAGAACTTAATTGTTTATATATTTTAAGTATTTGCTCTTGTTATAATAAAATATATTATGTAGTGCATTTAAAATTAATAAAAAGTAAAAAAAAATTATATTGAAATGTTTATTCATAGGCTGAAAGAGCTATGGAATTATCCTAAATATGGATGCCCTTTTAGGGAAGGAGAATATTATTTTTATAAGATGAATACAGGCCTGCAAAATCAAAGGTAATATTTCATATTTCTTTAAGAATGTGGCACACTACATGCTATGAAATGAATGAATCTTTTTTTTGTTCTTTTATGTGCTGTTTTCTTTCTTTAAAAGTCTCATTTTTCCCCTCTTTTTAGCGTTTTATACAAACAAAAGAGCTTAGAAAGTGAAGGAGAAGTGTTTTTAGATCCTAACAAATTGTCCAAAGATGGTTTAATTTGCGTTACTGCTCAAGAATTTTCTGAGGATGGAAAGTATATGGCTTATGCTCTCAGCGATTGTGGGTCAGACTGGAACAAGATAAAGGTACATTTCTGAAATTTAGAGAGGGTGTTTTCCATCTTAACTGCATCAGTGTAGAAAATGTAATGTTTAAGAAAGCAGTCAGGGCCTGATTACTGGCTAAACATGTCTGAGCTTAGAACTCCAAATCACTCTATAATTCCTTTTAACCGTGTTTTTCTCACACATGAACAAGAAAAATGAGCATTGTAGCCCCTGGAAAGATACTGTGCTTGGTTGATCTGGAAAGTGGGTGATGTTTTCATTGGTAAAACTTGTGCAAGTATAGCTTTTAAAAAGCATTTTATTTAATGTTTAGTTCATTAATAACTATTCCCTTTGATACTGCTCACATAAGTTTTGCATAATCATAAACAAAACACTCCATTAATTTTTTTTTACCCATATATTGTCTATAAAATTATGCCTGCTATAATGAGCTTAATCACGGAATACATCTAAGGAGGTAATAATTTGGGATCCTGACCAGCAAAAACACTGCAATAGTTTTAAATTCATATCTAAAATTCTTTTTAATTGTTAGTAAAGAATTTTAAAGGTATTTTACTTCAGCTATTAGTCATAAGGCAGTGTGCTAAAATGGGATTGCCTTCTATTTCAAATCTGACTGTGTAACAAACTCTTTCAGGTACACTGCCTAATGACTAACAGCTTAAGGTGAATTTTCAGTCCATTTTTGATTCTGGTGATAGATCCTAAATGCCAGTGGTTTTGTTAATTTGTTTTAATAATCATTTTGATGTAGTCGTTAACTAATAAACATAAATGTAAAGTAGTATGTCTTATAATCAGCAGCAATGAGACCTTGCCAATTCCAGATAATTGAATAAATGCTTGTAGAAAGTACCTGTACATGTTTGGTGATATCATCTGTAGAATTTGGAGCATGCATGCTTTTGCACAAGTATATATTTTCTGGTATGTGTTGGCCACAATTAAGTAAATAATATCAACAGTCGTGCAGATTATTTAAAGTGAAGATACATACACGATTTTCTATTTCAGAAAAATTAAATTAAACAAAATTTTAAAATTACCATGTATCACATGGAACTTATAAATTTCTTAGTGTGATGATATATGAACTTTGAATATCTGTCTGCTTACAAAATTGTCATTAGAGTTTTAAAAATTTGCCTTGCATACAGTTGAGATTAATAACATCAAGTACTGACAGAGATAAACTTTGGAAATTTTGTAAAAATATGTAGTCCGTCTTCAGTTTTGTTCCATGTAACTATGCATAGCATTAAGAGAAGGTGTTCATTTACATGACGCATCAAATACTGATCTTACGTTAGTGGTAAGATTGGTTTAATGACAAGATGATGCAGAAGAATAATCACCTTCGAACTCAAGGTCATAACACCAGAACCTCCTGTACCATGCTTTCCGCAAGCCACTTAAAGACCTTATCGTACTCTTTGTATTCAGAGATTTTGAGTTTTTGTGTTGTGCTGAAAAGCCTTTTTTTGTGCATTATGGTGGTTGGGCAGTAAATTTAGGTAATGTTTTAACTACGCTAGAATGACACTGTATTGCCTTTTTTTTTTTTAACCCAAGAAGCCTAAAAGTCTTCCCACGCTATATTCTTTTCTATGAAATTTGTAGATTTATGGAATCTGAATTCCCTGTTGCCTCTAAATTCCAAAGATCGGAATTTTTTTTAAATCCTCTATCACCAAACTGACATTCAAATTTGATATGTCTCTAATATCTGGTTGAGAATACTTTTTCAATGCAGTATAAATTGCACCTAACTGTTTGGCTTTCCGTTTAAGAATTGCACAGGAAATACCACTTCTAATTAGCATTTCTATTTTTTGGGGGTACTTGTCAACCATACCACTTTACCCTTAAGTTCTTTTCAAAATAGGTCCCCTAGAAATGCATGCTGCGTTCCCACATATTGTATCATTATCCAAAAACTTCTTATCTTTTATAAGAACAGAGATAGTGTATCTTAATTGGATACTTTTATGTGCTTTTAGTACTTACCCTTCTAAAAAAAGATTGAGCCACAGTGTCTTTTGCAGTCAGAATTAGCCCTAATTTCGCCACTGTAAACTTCAAAATATACATGATTTTGTGAGCCGCAATCAAGGAGTATTTTCACTTCTCTTGTGATTGATTTTCCTATATTGACTTTGTCATGTAAGCTACCTCTGTGGAATGCATTTTTCTCGTCATAGTTGCCTATATGATTTCTAAAGCTGTCTTTTCCTGAGTTCCTTCTTTCTTTAGTTGCGGGCAGAGAGAAATTGTGTGCGCTCTCCCATATGCATAGCAATGTGTAAACTGTTTACATGTTTTAGCAATATGTCTAGGTGGAAGGCACTTTAAACAGCACCTCTTAAACTTATTCTTTTTCTTATCTAGTGTCAGAGAGCGTGTAGATTATTGTATCATGTAGATTATAGCCAAAACTGCAGTTATTATCTTTCATAAGGAAACTTGCTGCTGTACTGACACTGTTTAACTGTTTTGAAATTTATTTTTTAAATCAATTTTTGATTTGTTGTAATTCTTGTCTTTTTGCCCCAAACTTCCAAACCCATCCTGCACTACTAACTTAAGTCTTTCCTACTCTTCCACTTCACATTTTAAAAAATTCATGAAATTGGTAAGGAAAGAAATATGCTGACTTTTGTTTATTTCAGCAAAAAGGGGGCTTCTGTGCCAAACCCTGAGGACTGTCTCTGAAAAGTTTGATTTTACCATTGAAATCAACAAGTACTATTTCCTATTTTAATACTTAAGGATTCGAGCGCCTGTAACTGGCTTCAGTTTTATGAAATAATTGAGGCAATAGTAATTTTTCATGTCTGTTTGCCTTAAAAGTTGTTAGAGTTAACCTTGTAAATTCTCTAATTTATACCTCACTTAATAAATCATGTTTCTCAAAATGTTCCTTACGAGCATAATTAGCTTTTGAATAATTTTTTCCAGGCCTTAGGTAACTGTCAGTAAAATCTATTGGCCATGTCCCTTGTTTCATGCTTTATACAGTGTATTAAAATTTGTCACTTTTGTGCAAATCAGGATGTTCATGTATTTTTTCAAACTGAGACCAAACATGAGACCAGTTTAATAAATCTCCATCAAATTTTTTAAACTAAAAAATTAAAGGATCTAGTGTTATGAGTTGAATTGCTAGAAATATTACTTTGTGACATCGTTTATAAATTTACCTCTTCTAAGGCACCTGACTTCTTACTATGTGAGAAATGGTAATAAATTCATCTGATTAAATATCTCAGCCTTTCATTCCTACCATAGTTTTCTCCCGAGTAACACCACTCAAAATAATTAATTCGAAATTGCTTCATTAATTTCTTCAATATACTTTTGTGACTTTGTAAATTTATCTTTAATTATTACTTCTGAAGAGTCATCTGGATCAGGTTAATTTTTCAAAATATTAACAGACTTGGTAATCGAATGAAATCTCCTGCATTTTGCAGTTAAAGGATCCATTATAAAAGGAGCAATTATACGATGTTAATTCACGAAATACAATACAGTAACATTTTAAGTAAACTAAAGGGCCGCGGTTTAAATCCCAGAGAAGGCATGGATGTTTGCAAATGTATAGTGTCAGTGCAGCATGGCGGCACTTTAGGGTGGGAGACCCTCGGACCCGTCTCCGTGAGGTGCTCACCATCAAAATTGGGGGCAGAATTGAGCCGAATCACACTGTCACCTGTTAGGGGCTCATGGTTGTTGCCAATGACATTCATAATCTAGTGCTCCTTGCCATGAAGAATTTCGTGGGCTTGGGCTGACTACGTCTGACAAGTGAGCATAAGCAACAGCAACAGAAGCATATAAGGAGATGATGTTGTTATAGTTTTACAGGGACTGGACAAAATGTTGTGAAATGGTCTCCAAGTTTGACAACTTTGGCGATTTGTTGCCATATTTGCCAAAAAAAATCAGAAACCAAAACCATTGTCAACTCACCATATTGTGCCAATTTAGTGGGGCAGTCATTTATCTCAATGTTAAATAGAATTGCCTCTGTAATCTTATTTTTTCGGTGTAGCTTGGTCTCTTGAGGAATTTTATGTTGCATTATACAAGTGATACTACAATTTTACATATAAATTCACTAAAATTCGTAAAATTACCACCTTCCCAAGGACTGCATAACCTGGGCAGGCAATCCCACGACAGGAAGCTGTACTTACAACTAAGGAAAATCAATGCAATTCTAAAATAGTAACTTCAATAAATAATTTAAATTGAATGCTAAATCAGTAAATATATAAATTTACAAGTTTATTTACACATACATATATATGTTTATTATATATTAACATACTTTTTACGTTATACACACTGTGAGGACTAAGTACTATGGCCATAATAAGGGTGTAGCCTGTTGTAATGAGTGACTTTAAGTTTAGAATTTGATGACTGAGATATCCGAAATTGTTCATCCTGTTTAGGACTGTGTAAAGACTGCCCAGGGTGACTGTAGTTTAGAAGAAAGTGCTTTTCGTTAAATTGTGTGTCATAACCGCACCTTCATTGAATCAGTGTCCTGTAGCTCTTGTGTTATATCGGGTCTTCATCTTCTCTGCCACCAAGTTGATTTGCTCCCGTGCAGAACATTGCATCGCTTGAAACCGTGGCTCGAGATCATGAATATATTCCTCAGGTGGGGATGCATCGGGAGGGTAACAAAATAACAGATCACAAGGCAGGCAAAGATCACATCTGAAGAGCTTCTGGGATGGGGAATAGCCAGTAGCTCTGTAGACAGCACTGTGATATGCCTGTAGAACAGAGGTAACTTCTGGTCCCAGTCCTGTTGATTTCTGGAAACCATCAGTGACAGGTTATTAAGGATGGTTCAATTAAATGCCTCTACCATGCCATCTAACTATGGATGCAAAGGTGTCATTTGGGTTTTGTCTATGCTGAGTAGTTTCCAGAATGCATTAATTACAGCCAAGATAAAATTCCTTCCTGGAGTGGAATTTAACTGAAGGGGAACCTGGAAATTTATTGCTGTATGCTACAGCATCTTGATAACCTTTTGATTGCAAATAGAGATACACTTCAGGCCGCTTTGTAAAGTAATTAATGATAATAAGGGTGTATTTGTTGCTATCTGCAGTTTGTGGTAGGGTCCCTAGGATGTCAAAGGCGATGTTTTGTTTTAATTTCGAATATCAGAAGAATTTAGTGATGGAAATGAGTGAAATAAATTATTCAATGAAACATCTTGTGACGACTGCAGCTTCGACATCTCAAACAACACTCAAAATGTAAATGACATAAGATAATACTCATTAATTCTTAAATGTACATGAAAAGCAATTCAAAGCCCTTTTTCTAATTAAAAGAACAAGCTCAAAACAAAAAAGTAAATCTCCATTGTGGCCATTCATAATTTTGTAAATTACATCAAAGAAAGATAACATTAGATAGATGTTCAACTTGACATCCTCCCACCTAAGATAACTTTTTATCTTAAAAATTTAACTTACAAAAGAAAATTATAAATAGTTCATAAGTCCAAGTCTCTTGAGTGCTTTTATTGTACGACCTGCTCTAGTCTTTTGAATCAGAGGTTCAGGTATATGTACGTCGGGCAAAATTTTCACAAGTTTCTTCTCCCACCTTCTCGGTTGAAAATTTTTCAATAATGGGGTCATCGTTGGATACTATAAGTGGGTACAATCTTTGAATTGGTCTTAGCAATTGTCTGTAAGTTTGTTTAAGCTTTACATGTCTTATAATTCCATCTTTCCCTGGAAGGATCTGAATTATTTTGCCTAATAACCAATTGATTTGCTTGGTGTTATCACTTCATATCAACACAACATCACTAATATTAACTTTCACAGATTTTTTGTTTTCTGATTTTTGAATGAGTGGCTCTAGATATTCAGACCTAAATCTGTTCCTTAAATATTTTTGCAGGTTTTCTGTCTTTAACCTGCTTATTGGCTTTTGTGCACAATGTGATCAAGCTGTGAAACACCACTTATTTGACTGCCTTGCGGAAATAGATATGGACTTAAAGGCATTAAAGTAGCATCATTTTCGGTTACTTATGTCAATGGACAGGAGTTAATCACTGCTTACAGACACAGAGAATCGTGGTAATTTCTTCAGAAGTTAAGGAAGCTTTTCGTAGTACTTGTCTTAGGAATTTCTTAAGAATTCCTACCAATCTCTCCCGTCAGCCTCCCTACCAGGAGGCAGTTGGGTTGAACTATAGACCTGTCATCAGTGATTTGCTTCCAGTTTAGATCTTGAAGTACATTTGAAACGTCAACAAAATTAGTTCTGTTGTCACAGTATGTGATTCTACTCTGTCCTCTACAAACTATAAATCTTTTAAGAGCTAGTAAAAAACTGTTGGTAGACATTGCTTCAAACATTTCTAAATGGACTGCCCTGTAAACAGTGCAGGTTAATAATCAGATCCAAGATTTTGTGTTGCCTCTCAAGATCACTGATGGATCAACCAAATCTTGTAATCAACTGTACAGCTTTCAAATGCAGCTGCTTCTGATAGTCTATGTTTTCTGGAGGAGGCACAGTATAAGTTTCTAGGTTTTTTGCAAAAAAATGTTCTACACTGTGCATTGATTAATGAGAGATCTCACATTTTTACAAGCATTCAGAATCCAAAATCTCTTTTGTAGAATGTTTGTCAAAATTTGCATAAGAGTGTGTGCATTTTTATCGTGATAATATTGCACTGATCTCTTGACAACCTCATGATTGGATGGAAGAATAGCTAACATTTTAAATTTTCTTCTGTATCTGATCCTTGAATAATTCCTAAATTTTTATTTCTCATTTTTTTTTTCATTCGTAAAACAGTCTTCTTGAATCATTTTGATCAATAACTTCTCAGCCTCTAAAATTTCATCAGAATCAAGGTTTCCATGTTTTCTGTCAGTTTATTCAGATCGACTATTGTAGGCGAATCTTAGGATCCAGGCAATTAGATTCACTATCTTTTTGTGCTTGGAAAACTATCTGTAATATCAATCGCTCTTGGTAACCATGCACGCAGAAGCTAAACATTTTGTTGTAGATGAAACTATGCATTTGTTTCTCTAATAATGTCATTCTCATCTAAATTTAAGTCACCATTTTGCCAGTCTTCTTCAGGAAAGTAAAGCCAACTTGGACCTAGCCATCAGTTCAGTTTCAATAAATTTAGAGCTTAACAACCTTTACTCGGGGGATCAGCCAGCTTCATGCAACCAGGAATATGTCTCCAAGAATTTTTATTTGTTAGTCTTCTTATTTCTTTTACTCTATTCTGGACAAAGACATTCCAGGCTTCTTCTTTCGTTATCCATGCTAATATGGTTCGAGAATCATTTCAGAAGTAAACTTCTTCACTGTATATCAAATAAAATTGAGGACAAAAGTTGAGAGGCTTTGGTAGCTGCAAGTAATTCCAATCTCATCATAGTAGTTTCTTCTTTCCCAGTTGGTGCAACTGTACTCCTGGCTTGTATCAGTTGTACTTTAATAGAATCAAAAGTTTTTATTCGGATGAAAGCAGCCACGGCATAAGCATGCTTACTAGCATTGCTGAAAATATGTACTGAAATGTTTTCACTTGTATTCCATGAACCAAAATATCTGGAGAAATGGATCTCTTCTAGGTAGTAAATATCTCTCAGACATTTTAAAATTGCAGTTCTCTTACAGATATCAACTTCTTCATCCCATGTATCTTCTGCTTCCACATATCTTGAAGCAATAATGTAGAGATACGGAGGGCAGTACAACATATACCAAGAGGATCAAACAATCTATCAGCTATGGATAAGATTAACTGCTTAGTTACTTTTTCAAAACATAACTCATTTATCTACCAGTATTTATTCGTAGAGTGCCAGATTTTTTTATTCCATATTAAATCAAGCGCATTCATATCAGCAGAAACATCATTGTTAATATCATTGAACTACCACCCTCTAAGCTCAGATTTTCTCTCAGCCATTACTTCAGTTGATGCAATAATAAGATTGAGTTCGTTCTCATTTTTGACACAACTGACACAGTTGTTAACATAGAAACTATGCATAAGTTTTTGAATGATACTTTTTGGATATGAGAATTCGCCAGTTTCCGTTTTATCTAAAACAGTTTGTAAGTGAAATTGAATAGTAGAGTTAAGAAGAAAAGGACTGCTTGCTACACTAAAAACTACACAACAGTGCTTGCAGTCTTTCAGCTGACAGTCACTATCAAACCGTAAGAACCTAAAAAATCTCTCTCAATGGGTGAAACGCTTATTTGTAGAAGGGCAGTTTGTATATCAGCAATAACACCTATCTCTTCTTTTTGAAATCATGTTAAAATACTCTGAATCTGTTCTATTACATTTGGATCTTTTTCTAAGCAGTCGTTAAGACTAGGAAGCCCCTTTACTTCAAAGCGTCAAATCCCGGTCGGAGTTTTGTAGTAATATTCTCTGATAACTTTTCGATGAGGAAGGTAAAGAACTTGATCATTTTTTAGCAGCCTCTTCAATTACTCCCTCTTCTAACCATTCCTTAAAAACGTTTTTATAAGCTTCATAATTCGACTCAAGTTTTAAGATGTTTAACAGTTTTGTTCAGTCTCCTCTCAGCTAAATCAAAATAATCTGGTGGTGGTGGATGATCTTCCAACCAGGGCAAATCAACCTGAAAATGATCATCTATTGCATGGATTGTATTTAAGAAATGTAATTGAGCAGCTTCTTGCAGTTGAATGTGGCTTTTCATGACTGACGGGGTCAGTAATGCGAAGTGTGTCTGAGGTTCATAAATCTGTTATTGTCTGTAGACAACAGGGACGTAACTAATAATGATGATGTACACTTGCTTCTTGAAGTATTGCGCATTCGTAAAGATCTCCAGCGATCAGTATATGTTTCTGACTCATCTATCACTTTCTCTATTTCGGTATCAGAAGTATTTTCAGAATACAACAACTGTTTATATTTCTCTTCACATGCTATCATTAATAAAGCTTTCTTTTCAATTATTTTTCATTTATTAATTATTTTCCTCAGCAAAAGAATGACATGCTCGAATGAACAACCTTCTAAGTTGTTTTCTATTTTCCAATACAATTTCCATAGTGAATAAAGAATAAAAACAAAATATAAAAATACTTTTCACTCGCTTGTAAAAAGCAGCTGTGTCCTGTCCTCGAATGCCAGATGTTCCATTTTGCTTTTGAATATCAGAAGAGTTAGTGATGGAAATGTGTGTAATAAATTATTCAACGAAACTTCTTGTAACAGTTTCTTCTTCTTCTAAAACAGTTTATTTTACAAATCCAACAAGTGACAACTGTTGCTTTGACAACTCAAACAGCACTCAAAATATAAATGGCGTAAGATAATACTCATTAATTCGCAAATACACATCAAAAGCAACTCAAAGCCATTTTCTCATTTTGTAATAAAAAGAACAAGCTCGAAACATAAATATAAAATAATCTCCACTGTTGCCATTTGTAATTTTCTAAATTACATCAAACAAAGATAATATTAGATAGAAGTTCAACTTGACAGGTGATCTATTCAAAAGGCACTTGTATATTGCAATGTTGCAGCCTCCCTCAGCTGCATTTCTTTGGTCCTGTACTACTGATCCAGTGTCTCATGTTTGGCACCACTTTTGCATTTCAGCCCTTCCATTACTCTCGTAGAATTGTTGTTGAACCAAATGCAAAATCTTCATTAATCTGAAAGGGCGACCTTTCGGACTGCTAATATAGTTTTTTAAGGATATCCGGGATCTTCAAAGTATCAGCTGCCATCAGACTGCCTTTCAATCATCCAGCTCTTCCTATTTGAAGTCTGTATTAAGTACCATAATTACGGGTAGATAAGCCATGGCTAGTGCGTGTTTAAAATTTGAAAATTTATGTCTGCAGCATATCTGAGGGAATTTTATTTTTCCTCTGTCTTTTAAACATCGCTAATTCAGATAGTAAGTTATGCATAAGTGAAACGGTAAGAATTCGCTGAAATATTCTTACCTTAGATTGTGCTAAGGCAGTGCAATAAGCTCAAACTCGCTTAACTAAGGTAGATGCCACTTTCTGTAAAGACACTGTAATGCATGTATTTTTTGCTAAACTCCATGGTTTTGCCCGCATTTTCCTATGACTTTTTTTTAATGGAAACAGCTATGTTTACTGTCCACTGTTTTATTCATTATTACGTGTTTTTATTGCTTTGTAGCTTTCTTTTCACTTGGCATATCATTCGGACTTTAAAAATATTATTATTATGGCTCCTACTCGAAGAAAAAGTTATACAGCTGCTTTTAAGCTTTCGTCAGTGAAGAAAGCGATCGAAATTGGAAATCCTACTAAACAATTTCAAACTGATGAGCGATGCATTCGGCGGTGGAAGTCCAAACAAGAACTAGAGGTAATGCCTAAGGATAAAAGAGCTCGTCAAACTGGTGTCATAGCCTGGTCTGTTTTGGAAGACAATTTATTAGAGAAATGGACAATAGAACAGGGAAAAAGTGGATTATCAGTATCAACATTTAGAATTTGCCTTCAAGCGAAGGTAATTGCTCAACAAGTGGGCATTAAGAATTTTGATGGAGGACCTAATTGGTGTTTCAAGTTCATGAAGCAAAAGAAATCTCTCAGGACCAAAACAACAGTTGGATAAAAGCTTCCCGTGGACTGGCTTTTAAAAAAGGATAGCTTTTTTGACGTACACATCTAAGAAAATTAAAGAACACAATTTGAAAATAGGGCAATTAATATGGATGAAGTGCCCAATACTTTTCACTGTCCTCTGAGCAGAACTGTTCATTCAGTAGGTGGGAAAACTATTTTAGTGTTAACAACCGGGAATGAAAGACTTCTTTTACTTGCGTTAAACCCGTTTCATTATTTTCAAAAGAAAAATAATTCTGAACAATTCTGAATTCAAAAGAAAAACAATTCTGAACGGAAGCTTCTCTAAAGGAGTTATTTTTTGCACCAATGAAAAAGAACGGATGTGTGAAGAAATGATGTTGTTTTGGCTGAGAGAAATTTATCGAAAATTTAAAGGTGCTTTTTTCCAACCCCAAGGATTCATTGTTCTAGATTCAATGTGGACCTATTTAGCGGATATGGTAAGATTGGAAGCAAAAAAAACTTAGCGCCGATGTCTCAGTTATACCAGGTGGGCTTACAAAAATTTTACAGCCGTTGCATCTCACTATCAATAGAATTTTGAAGCATGAACCATGAAAGCAGTAGGAGGAATGGATGCAAGGCAGACTCCATTCCTTTACAATTTCCGGACAAATGAGAAAAGCTTCATATGAGGAGGCTGCTTTATGGGTTGATAAAGCACGGCAATCATTCCAAGCCGATATGTTTGTATCAGCTTTCATTAAATCGGAAATCATCAAAAAAGAAAATGAAAGTGAAGATAGTGACGTTGAAAGAATTGATTTAGAACAGAATGATGAAATTGACCTTGATGGTCATTTGTTAAATTTATTTAATTCTTGCATCGATGAGTCAGATTTTGAAGATTGTATAAATAAATGTAGTTTAATTTAATTAGAATTTATGTTTGTTTATCTAATTTACGTATTCTCTTTCATAATATGGTAATGTATGGTGATAAGCAAAGTTTACTGACCCCATAAAAATAATATCTATGAGAAATCAGCAGAGTTCGTTTTCACCACGTTCAAAGTAAAATGTTTTTCTTTATTTATTTATATATAACTGATTATGTTGTAAATGTTATCGGTGATGATTACATCAATATGGCAGAGAATTACTGAGTAAATGAATATTAAGCGCCATGTTTCGGAATGCTTTGCTGTGGCATATAGGGCGGTTCGGCTTGTCCGATAAACTTTCATTTTTTTAGTCAATTATCATGAGTGCATCAGAGTGGCTTATCTATCCAAAATTATATTAAATTATGGGTTTAAACTCGGCATCTTCCAAATGGGCTTTCCTGACTTCCTTGTCACTCCATGGGTCTGGGTCAGATGTTGAATTTGTAACTTGGATTGATTAGCTCATACTACTCTTTGACCGTAGAACAATATTTTGCTGCTTTCTGGGTAGTGTCTTCCAGACAGGGTGTCGATATTTTTGTGTGATGATACTTTCCAATGACGGATAGTGGTGTCATATTCCTAGAGTCTCTGTATCCATCTGGCTATTTGGCCTTTGCAATTCCTGAAATTTGAGCCAGGTCAACAATGCATGATCTGTACAGATCTTTAACTTTCTGCTATAGAGGTAATGGTGAAAATGTTCTACAACTTTAATTATGCCAACCACTTTTGTGATACTGTAATTCGTCTCTGGTTTAGGCACTTGCTGTATTATGCCACGACACGGCACTTACCGTTTATTTCTGGGAACAAAACAGCACCGACACTCCTATTGCCCACATCTATGTGCCGATTAGTTTGTGGAGCTAAAGGTATGTCAGGATTGTTCCAGATGTTAAAGCCTCCTTCAGTTTTTTAAATGCATCCTTATATTCTCTTGTCCATAAGAACAGTTGCTTGCTTTTTGTCAGTTTGTGAAGTGGCCTTGCGTTGGAAAACAGGTTCTCCTGTACTAGGTGCAAAGGCCCAGGTAACTTCTCAGCTGTGGATATTTTCAAGGCCTGTCCAATCTTTAACTGCCAACACTTTTTCTGGATCTATGCACACACCTTCAGTAGAGATGACATGTCCAATGTAAATTGCTTCCCATGTGAACAATTTACATTTGGCAGGATTTAACCTTGGATTGGCTTCTTCCAATTTCTGAAGCACTTTCTTGGTATTTTCCAAATGTTCTTTAAAACTTTTCCTAGTGATTATGATGTCATCCAGGTGCATTAGACAGACTTCACAAGAAAGAGATAGTGGTCTTCATCAGGCATTCGAGTATTGCCAATACATTATGTAATCCAAATGGCATCACCTTGAACTGCCAGTCTTTGTCTGGTAGTAAATGCTGTCTTTTCTCAATCGTGAGGGTGTATATCTGCCTCCCAGTAACCACTCTTTAAATCATGCTTCGAAAGCCACTTGCTTCCAGAAAGAG
>KK115883.1:185799-201004 GCA_000611955.2 Stegodyphus mimosarum | reverse complement strand
GTATTGTCAGTTCTAGAGAGTATCTGTCTCTCTTCATGAACTCGGGGATAGCGAATGCAAAATCTAGTCAAACTATTTTTCTGTCAAATCAAGATGATAGAAGTGGCGAAAGGACTTGCTGAAGACAAAATAATGTTGTTTTCTTGCACATCCTTTAGAAGTTTTACTACATCCTCCTCTTCAACAATCAGTAGATGTATTGGATGTTGCTTGTTTTGTGGATGATCTCCCGTATCAATTCTATGCTGATCCAAAGTGTTTCGACCTATGTCAGAAGATGTGTGGGAGAAAATATATTGAAATTCTTTAATCACACATTTGGCAGGACTTCTCTCTCCATTGCATAGTTGTGTATTTTACAATAACTCTGATGTTAGGCTGTTTGAAGACACAGAGATTAAGGGACTATTGGTTTGTTAATTGCATGTCACTGGTGCACATGCTGCAGCTACATCGTCTTTCGATTTTTGCTTTATTACTAACACTGGCAACTCTCGCTGGCGTGATGGTCCTCGATAAGTCGACGAGTGCTGAAGCTACTAGTACTTCTTGCAGTGTGTTACAGTTCTTAGGATATTCCATTATGCCATACTGGAAATTTCTATTTTTGGTTATTTATCCGGATAGTAAAAATATTTTTTTGGTGGTACTGTGATATAATCTTGAGCTATGATGTGTTTCATGCATTTAACTGCTTCATCTTTAATTCCAAGCAGGATTATGTCCTGAGAGGCAAAATGGAGTTTGTTATTTTTAAAGACAAAGGAAGGATTGCATTTCTGTCGTAAATCTAATTTGAGTATGTAAAGGTCTAATACCTGGCACGCATGCCATGTGATGGTATTTGGCACTTCCGAACCTGATGTTAACATTTAACTCTCCATCAATATCGAATTTATCACTGGACACAGTCTGGAAAGTAATGGAGGGCAGGGTCCAGATGAGTTTACCTTCTAGTCATGGAGCCGTATCTTTTCGGATGATAGTAACATTGGTTTCTGTATCGATGGCCATATTGCGAAGAACTTCATTTATATGTCCTGTGATGAAAAGTCCATTACTGCCGCCACTCATTGCAGAAATCTGAAGTGCTTTAAGATGGGGCTACTCGATATCTGGCAGCTTTCACTGCACAAAATGGCCACTAATTTGTTCCCTGCCTCCTTGCTGAGCAGTCTTTGCTTTCATGCTGTGGAGTGTTGTGCAGTCTGCAGCTTTGGGTATTGGTTCAAAGCCACTTCTGATACCAAAATTGTTGCCTATGTATGGATGCGTAATGGATTGAATGCACACAAAACTGATGATAGCTTGAAAAAAATTTTTTGCTCGTAATAAACACTTAACAGTTCTGAAAAATTTTCATAAAACAACTCGTACACCTCTTCTCAGTATCACTGAGCACAATCAGTTAATAAAGTTCAAACTACTACATTGTTAAACACATCGCAGTGCAAAGAGCATCTGAAAGGCGAAGTTCATGTGGAGATATTTCTATATCACATGGAGATATTTCAATTTTAAAATTAAATCTCAATTATTAGAAAGCGAAATTAGTTAAGAAATATATACCATATTCAACTAACATTGATGAGCTAAAATTTTGAGAGCTCATTTTTTAAAATCTACTTGTACAAAATTTGGTATTTTAATAATTTGGTACAAAATTTTACAAAATTTGGTAGTTTGGCATAATTTGAGTCATAGAATCAAAATATGGAAAAAATTTGGCATGCCCTTTCAGAAAAAGTCCGATTTTGTGTCAAAATACCTCTATTAGAACAACGGTATATATAAGTCTAATACATATCCTAAGTTATGCTTTTGAGACATGAAAAATGTAATTTGAATTTTGTCAATCGGCCCAGTAGAACGGGAGCTATAGAACTGCCCCCCCTTTTTTTTGCGCAGTGTACAAGCAGTTCTTTAGAATAACAAATCTTCAATTAAATCTGAAAAACCTAAAATGAACAAGAAACTGCTTGAAGAAGGAACTGATTTTATAAAAGGGAGAAAATTATTCTTCAAAGGTACTTTGTTAGAACTTTAGCAAATTAAGAGATGTAGCAGTGGCTAGTGGAAACATTGATTTGTTAAACAGAAAATAAAACAGTCTTCTAGACAGCTCTCACCATTAATAGACATTAGGATATAATAATCATGCCTTTTGAAGTTTGCTTCCTCAAAAATCGGGTCATAAGCTGTTATGTTATGTTTACAGCTGCAGTAGCCAGCGTCCATTATAGAGAGTATGTGCGCAATAAAATTTTTTTCTAAATTACAAGGCTGTTCTGACAGGCATAATTACAAGCATCTGAAAAAGTGTGTTTTGGGTTAAATTTCCTGTTGCAGTTCTTACTATCTCTATCTTAATCATTTGCGTTTGCTTCCACTGCACAATGAATGGTTTCTCTGATGCAAATGTATTTGAAGTTTTCACCGCGAATTTGAATAACTTAATCCTCTTGCCTGTATAATGTTATTGTAAATGTTTTTAAATATTTGTTTTTATTTGATTGCATTTCTTTTTTTGTGGTTTTTATGTTGTTTTCATTTATTTGCTAATTTAGTGCATTTTATATAATGATTTCAGTGTATACTTTTATTGACTTAAATTTCTGGCCATGTATTTTATTTGTACATGTTTATTTCACATATTAGGTGTATTTCTTGTGATTTGAAATCGATTGATTTGTAAGCTTTCAAAATACCTGAAGCTGAAGTCAAGATATGGGGAGAAGCCGCCCAGACAGTATAGTGGTTAGGGGAGCCTGATTGCGAAACTGAAGGGCCCGTGTTCAAATCCCGGAGAAGGCATGGATGTAAAATTGTCTGTCCCTTCACAGGAGGTAATGGTGGCCGCCTATTAGGTGCCTTCACAATAAAATGGTCACCACTTCTGGCCTTAGTAATGGTCAGTGCCGTTATGAGCAAGTGCACGCCATTCATTAAAAAAAAATAAAGATATGGGGAGAAACTCACTTGCTAGGCCTAGATGACACTTATTGACATCATGTTGGCAAAATTTGGTGTTTTTTTTTTTTTGAAGTTATCAGAAAACACATTTTCGAAGCTTCCAGAAAATTGGGCTATGCTGTATGAATGACTGCATTTAGGTTGAGAGAGTTCAGTCCAAAGAGTTAGCTGAGTGAATCTGTTCATAATTGTGCAGTTACATCAATTAGAGTTTTTGAATGATATTGATCTGCTATATTTTTCATGTGTTAAGGAGACCTTGCCTAATCTCTGTTGCTCTCTTTGAGATATTTACAGTTGTTTACTCAGCTTTGGAGGGTCATTTATTTTGATAAAATGTCCATTTCTTCCTACTCATCTGGCATAGTTATTAAAGAAGTAGGGCACAGGTGTATATTTCAAGTTTTATCTTAGTGTGCTAGTGAATGTTCACTGGTGACCAGGCCCACCAGCGGCCGAACAGTAAAGACGCTGAACACTGGTAGTTCGGTCCGAGGTTCGAATCCCGCGAATGGGCTGGCTGCATGGGCGTTTTCGGGGTTTTCTCCATGTGTAACGTGTATAGGAGCCAGTTCCCTTAGAAAGTCCTCCACGAAGGCATCCCTCCCCTTAGGCAGATAGCCCTTGTGTGCTTTGCTATAATTGAATAACCTAACTGGTGACCACTGGATCAATTAAAGGAACATACATGTACGATGGCTGTATATCTCACACTTTTTAAAATAGTGCAGTTTTGATTCTGTGTGGGTAAAAAATGTCATTTACACTAATGGGAATGTGGCTTTATTTTAAACATACTTAAAATATACATTTTTAGTTTGGTAGAGCTTCTTAAAAAGTTTAAATATGAAAGTCTGATACAAAGGTGGTTAACATGTCTAAGATTTATAAAGGTCATGATAGCTACCACACAATACTGCAAATTTATACTGTTGCCTTCTATATGCATGAAGAAGTATCATGTTGTCAGTAAGCTGTATAAAAAATTTTAAAGTAGGTTTTTTAACGCATTTGCTACCATAGCCGATATGATGCTTCCATTCACTTGCACCAAAATCCTTCCTACATTTTTATGCTTTTAAATTACTTTCTGTTGTTCGATTATTTAAATACAGATATAGGGGATTAAGCAGTAAATAAATTTACATTAGTATACTCGTTGTTGGCATATGAAAGAATACTTTTGCTGCCTGTGCCAATAATGGGATAATTCAGAATGCGTTAATAGTACTTGCGCATTCATTCGTGCAAAACTCTTGCACATGCGATACATTATTTCCCCTTAGTCCTATACAAGACACATGACAAGAATTTGAGCAGTCTGTTTGCCAAGTAAAAGCCAAAAACAAATAAATAAAATAAGAAATGTTTTTGCAATCTAAACATTGTTACTGTGTCCACACTTTGATAAATAAATGACCCATTTCAGTATGCCAAGTGTATTATTTAGCCTCTTCCTGCACACCAAACATTTATACACTGCATGCATTTGCTGTAACATTGCTCATACTCAGTGATTTAGGTAAGGCCATCAGTAACAATTATCTCGACAGTCTGTTAGGCATAGGATGAATATGTATATACTGTGCAGTATTTTATTTGTAATTATTCTCTACATGATATAACAATTACTTTACTCTTCTTTTATAGAATTTGTACTGTATTATGTGCTATATGACTAAGAATAACATGCTCGTTAGTTGAAGTACCTGGTATGATAGAACTAGGTTATCTGCAAAGTACATAAGCAGTATATTCAGTGGTCTTGAGTCATATTTTTTTCTTTTTTTTTTTAATAATATGGGATCTGATGAACTATCTCTCTTGTGAGGTATGGGATTACTAGGAACTGAACATCAGAAGTCAAATTTTACAAAGCATGCTGTACTTACACTTTCAATTGATTTTGTGGCTTGGATCTTCACTTCTCAAATTACTGTAATTTTTAAAAATTATGGTAACTAAGAGAGTAGATTGATTTTAGAAACCGTAATTTTGGAACAAAAGTTAGTAAGGTACCATGAAATATATTTGGACTCTAGCTGTTGATACAATAAGGAAATTCTAGATTTCCTGATGTCAGCAAATAACATTGTAATTAGAAAATGGGAGCAGGAGGGATGTGGTTGAAAATCCAAAACATTTTAAAGCATATTATTTACTTCGTAAGCACTTAACATATTTGTTCATTATCTGTTCTGTTTATGGAAGGTAGCATTTTCTACTATGATATGAATATTTCTACAGCATTAACTGGAAATGGAAAGCAGTTCTTTAACTTTTTATTGCTCATGAATTCAGTATATTTTGACATATTTTAAGCAGTTATACATGATCAGACTGATGTCAGTATATGCTGCATTTCTTTAGTTGATTATAAATTTTTGAAAATCACCTACTGAGTACTTCCTAAATATTTATAATGCATCTAAAATCTATTCAGCATGATTTTACTTCTTTTTCTAGATTAGAAGTGTTACTTCAGGAACTGACTTCCCGGAAGTTCTTGAGAAAGTCAAGTTTTCAGATATATCATGGACTCATGATAATCAAGGTTTCTTTTATTCTGTAAGTAGTGTTAAAGAACTTAATTTCTAATATCTGCTTTCTTGTACTTTATGATTTGCTTGACAGTATGATTAATACTAGTCTGGCCCCTCTCTACCCCCAAAAAAGAGAGTTAAAATTTTTACTGTTCATACAGTCTTAGAACTTCTAAGAAGTTACTGAACCTAATGTTCCCCCTCCCCCTTTTTTTTTAATGGAAAGGATGAGAGATTTACTAAAATAATGTTTTTGCAGTAAACAATAAAATTTACTCAGATGTTTTAAAATAGTATTTGTTTTAAAAATATATTTCTAATAAATATAGCTATAAAAAATAAAAAGGTTTTAAATGACCCCAGTTTCGACGCCTAATTGAGATGAGTTATTTTTCAAGAGTAAACAAATTTAGCTAATAAAAAAAGTTTTTTGTTTCTGAGGAAGAAGGATTTATATATAAGTTCATTTTCAAAATTGATGGAATTTTATTTGAAACTTAACTCTAATCTAAAATCCCCCCCGCTTAATTTTTTAAGTGATTTTTATTGTGTGAAACACTAAGTGAATGTTTGGGAAATACTTATAAAGCTAGAAAAGAAAATCTCAAATGATTCAAATTTTAACAAAAGGATTCTGATGATTTTTAAAGGTTTTCTATGCTGTTGCTGAACTTGAGTTCACCAATCTGCTTTAGGACTCACTCCTGCTAGCACTTTTTTTTGTCTTTTTAACTTTTTTATTAAACATCTCTCTCTTCACACTTATATGTGAACTTTACACTTCACACATTAAATTCAATGGTAAAATCATGCAATGTTTAAAGACCGTAAATTTTTAGAATTTCCAATAAAATGTTAAGTAAATTTTTAGAATTTCCAATAAAGTGTTAAGTGTTCCCATACATTTTACTACTTTATCGGTCTTTTTTCATATTATTATTTTAATGCTCAGTTTTCTTAACAAGATGAAATATAGTATTTTATTATCAAATATCACACTTTTATTGCATAAAATTTAAGAGCAAAACCACAAAGTTTTTGAAAGTATCATATGCTTATAATTTCCAATGCAGGTTTAAGTGCTGTCGTCAGTTTTTACAGTCTCAGTTCAATTTTCTTGTAAAATGAATTGCCTAACTTTATTTTTTTATCTTTTTATTACCTTGTGCCATTTTAACTTTTATTTATTATACATAACTTTCTTTGCACTCATGCCATATAAAATTCAGCAGCAAAATCACAAAACGTTTCAAAACAGCATATCTTTAGAATTCTCAATAGAGTTTTTTTTTTTTTCTAATTGAATGGTGGGAACTTGTCTTTTTTCAGCATTGGCAACTCCTAAGGCCAGAAGTGGTGGCCATTTTATTGTGGAGGCACCTAATAGGCAGCCACCGTTATCTCCTATGAAGGGTCAGACACTTTTATATCCATGACTTTTACAGGATTCGAACCCAGGCCCTTTAGTATCACAGTCAGTTCCCCTAATCACTATACTGTGTAGACGGCCCAGTAGAGTGCAAGAGGAATTTCTCCCTAGCTGAGAACCCCTGGTGTAACATGTTGCTATATTTATTTTATATTCATTCTGTTGTTTCTTTAAAAATACGTGTTAATAACATTTGATGGCAGTATACTTTTTTTGTGTTGTTAGCAATATCTGTTTATTTGAAAAGTGATAGGACACAAAAATGTCTCCAAGAAAACAAGTCCGAATCAAAATTTATATTATCTCTAGTGCTAAGAAGGGGGGGGGAATCCATCCTTGTACCACATACATCTGTTACATCATTTTCTAAATAAATGAAAAAATACAAGAAACAGCTTTGGGTTCACAGAGTGATTTGTTTGACGAAAAGTTCCCATGTTTGTTATCACTTTTGTAATATTTGTAAAGTAAATATTTTTCAAAAGTTTCTAAACTTGTACCCATCCTGGCAAATTAAACCTGAACAAGCCATGAAGGGTACTGAAAAAAGACAACAAACTCAAAATTGCATCGATGAAATTATTCATTTAATGAAACTTTCATATTTTCTTAAATATTTATGTGTGACAGTAATTTTGGGCAGGGATGCAGCTTAAATCTGTGGTTAGAGTTTCTTTTACTTCTTCAGGCAACATTTTCCTATAATAGTTTTGTTTAGACCTCTTAAAATAAAAGTACTTGCATTATTTTAATACTAAGTTAAAAATACAGTGTATCAAAATGGCAATTTCTAAATAAGCTCATGATTTTCCTGCAAGTGTTATAGTGAAAAAGTGAATTTAGAGTTACAAAATGGTATTTTATTGAGAAGTAATTAATCTGCTTTATTTGTGGAGGGAAGGGAAATCTTAAGTTTTAAAAGAACTACTGCAAACATGTGTGAAAAATATAAAAAATAATTTTTCATATGCTTTTTTATCTTTCTTTTGATATCTATTTCTCTATATAAAAAAGTTTACCGCTTTTATGTTCCTTTTTAGAATTTTCTTTTATTCCTTTAAATTTTCTCCCTAAGTCTGATATACTGCCAAAATTGTGCCAGTCACTCCAACAGAAGTCTAAAGGAACAGATCATTCTTTCTTTAGTTACATTGTCATGGATTTTGTGTTCATTAGAATTGTAATAAAAACTGTTTTCTTTTCCCCGTGCAATGCAGACGATTTTTAAAGAGAAAGCTATGCCGGAAAAGTAAAAATAAAAGAGCTTGTGCGTTTAATACTTAATAAATAAATATCTCGTAATTGCTGTTGCTATCCATAAAAAATCGAGAAAAAAGAAGTAAATAGAAAAATAGGAAATAGGTTTTACCAGAATATTCTAGTGAATAATTAAAAAAGTTAGAAAAGCCGAATTAAAACACCTCAGCTCAGTTGTTGCTGTTTTAAGTGAACTATTTGTTTACTTAATGCCCTGGAAAATAGGTTTGTTCTGGAACTGTTTCTTGCTGTTTTAAGTGAACAGCTCAGTTGTTGCTGTTTTAAGCGAACTGTTTGTTTACTTAATGCTCTTACTGATTGTAACGAATTCGCTGTGAGATAGGATTAGTTTCTCTGTCTTTGAATTGAGTTCTGTTTAACATTTGAGATATTGTGGTATTGTACGAATATCTCAGAGGAAATATTTCAGTGTTTTATTTTATTTCTTGTGAAAAGAATAAATTTTATTAACTTTTTATCGACTTGTGCATTCAATCCATAATGAACGTGTACGCACGCAACAACTTTTGGCGTCAGGAGTGAGGTTTTTGAATTACAATAACACAAGTGATGGAAGAACATTTAAGACAGCTGATGGTAGCCTTTGCTGCATTTATAGACTTGATGAAAGATTCTGTTAAAGAAGAGATGAGAGCTGTTCAAGATAAGGTGGAAGAATCTGTTAAACAAGAAATGAGATTAGGTCAAGAAGAAATGAAAAGAGAAATAGCATGCATGATAAAAAAACAAGTTCGAGGCTATGGAAGGAAGAATGGGTAGAGTTGAAGACAAAGTTGGAGAAATTCAAGAAACAGTTTCGGCCATGGAACAACAAATCGGTTACAGAGTTTCTTCTGTCAAAGAAGAAATCGAAGGAAGAGTTTGTGCCATTCAACAACAAATTGATGACAGGGTTTCTTTGGTCGCCAAGAAAGCTGATGCCTTAAATTCATAGCAACAGCAGGAAGCAATTCTGATGAATTTAATTTTTTATCAGTGCATTCTTGTCCTGCATGAAGTTATCCACAGATGATGGGAAGATCTCCTGGCAAGTCAATAAGACGTAATTTTCTATAGTTTCGGATGTGAATGGATGGGATTCCCGGGCTAGGACCTGTCATCTCGCCGCTTCACTGAGAGCAGACCCTGTGGATATCCTGCAGACTCTTCCAGAAAACCAGAGACTGGACTTCGAAGCTCTATCTGGCGCATTGGACCTGCGCTTCAGGGAGAAATATTTGAAAGGCTACAGTAGGCTTCAATTAAAATCCTGTCAGCAGAAGCCCACCGTAACACTCCAAGAGCTCGCTACAGATGTTGAAAGGCTGTCTCACCTTGCATTTACAGAGCGCCCAAGAGAAATAAGGGAAATACTGTCTCTGCAATTCTTCTTCGATGACATCCGGGATCCTGAAATACCGAAAGCACTGCAAATGGCTGATGTGAAGGACTTAAAAAGTGCTCTGGTGTACGCCATGAAATTCGAGGCAGCCCAGCAAGCAACTCGCAGAGACCGACACCCAATCAGAGCTGTGCAAGTTCAAGAGCCAGTGGATCAAATGGCTGCTCGCCTAGATGATTTAACAACCGAATGGTTAAACCGACGGTAAAATGCTGGTAATGTGGTGCTGAAGGGCACATACGAAGATACTGCAGACCACCCCAGGGTACGGGTGTTAAAACCGTGCCTGTCAAGAAGGAGGGTAACTAATTAGTGGCCATCTCGTGGGGCGGAGGTAGCCAGAGAATGAAAAGCCCCAGTTTAAAATGCTTCAGATTTCTGCAGTAAGTGGTGGCAGTAATAGACTTTTCATCATGGGACATATCAATGGAGTTCCTTGTAATATGACCATCGATACAGAAGCCAATGTTACCATCATTCGAAAAGATTTGTGGCTTAACAACTGAAAGGCAAACTCATCTGGACGCCGCCCTGCATTACCCTCCAGACTGCGTCAGGCGAGAAGATCGAAATCAAAGAAAAACAATTTTTCTTTGGATTTTAAAAACAAAGAACTCCATTCTACCGCTGAGGACATAGCCTTATTCAGAATTAACTATGAAACAGTTAAGTCTGTCCACAAAATCATACCACAAGACAATATCACAATACCAGGAAGAACAGAAATTTTACTTCCTGGAACCATAACTGAAAATAGAAATTTCCACCACGGCATCATAGAATATCCCGAGAACTGTAATAGCCCGAAAAGACTATTCATAGCCTCTGCACTCGTCGACATATCGTGAACCGTTGTCATGGTGAGAGTTGCCAATGTAACTGACAAGGTGAGAGTTATTAAGAAAGGTGAAGTGGTTGCAGAATGTACTCCAGTAACCAGCACTGAAAGAAAGAGTGACAGCCTCGAAAACATGTCTGCAGAGAGCAAGATTTATTGCAGAAGAGTTATCACATCAGAGTTATTGCAGAATGTGAGTTAAAAGAGGAATGCTGCTGAACGTGTCATCAAAGATCTTCAAGATGTTTTCTCCCGCTCGTCTTCTGACGTGCGTTGAACCAGTCTGGCGCAACATAGCATTGATATTGGTGATCATTCACCAATCAGGCAAAATCAAAAACGTCTACCAATTGCTAAACTTTAAGAGTTACGAACACTTTTAAAGGACATGCAAGAAAGCAATGTTGTTGAGCCTTCAGCAAGTCCATGGGTATCTCCCATCATTCTCTTCAGGAAGAAAGACAGTTCAACAAGATTTTGCATTGACTTTCGCTGGCTGAATGAGGTTACGAAGAAAGACAGTTACTTCTTCCGAGAATTGACGACATTCTGGACACTCTTCCTGGAAGCAAGTGGTTCTTGACACTTGTTCTCGACACTTCTTTAAAGAGTGGGTATTGGCAGGCAGAAATACATCCCGATTACTGAGAAGAGACGGCATTTACTATTGGACAAGGACTTTGGTAGTTCAAGGTGATGCCGTTTTGACTATGTGATGCGCCGGTTACATTCGAACGCCTAATGGAGACTGTTTTGAAAGGTCTTTCCTATGAAGCCTGTCTGATATACTTTGATCACATCATTCAAGGTGATGCCGTTTGGACTATGTAATGTGCCGGCTAAACGACAAATTACAACGCCAATATCAGCTGATCCAGACCCATAATAACAATATTGGGCTGTCTGGGACTCACTGCATATTCGAAACAGCGTCTTGTACCGGATCGAATTGGATGATGGAAAGACGTTCCGATGGCAGCTGCTACTGTGAAAATCCCGGACGTCCTTAAAGAATTACATAGCCAGCCCACTTCGGAATAATGAAGACCTTGCAGAGAGTTTGGGAGCTCTTCTACTGGAATAATGCAAAGGATGACATGCGAAGACATCGCTCTTGCGATGCCTGTGCAGGTCGAAAAGGACCGAAGAAGCGCAGTCGAGGGAAGCTGCAACGTTACAGTGTAGGAGCACCTTTTGAACATATCGCTTTAGACATCTTAGGACCTCTGCCACAAACTGCTTATGGCAACAAATACATCCTCGTTGTCATTGATTACTTCATGAAGTGGCCTGAAGCATATCCTGTTCCTGATCAAAAGGCTGTCACTGTTGCAGAGTTGATGATACAGTTCTGGATTTCGAGATTCGGAGTGCCTTTTCAGTTACATTCCGATCAGGGAAGAAATTTTACCTTGGCTCTAATCAAAGAGCTGTTCGGCATTGACAAAACCCAAACGACGGCTTTACACCCACAGTCGGACGGCATAACAGAGAGGTTTAATCGAACTATCCTGAATAATCTCTCATTATTGGTTTCCAGAAACCAGCTGGACTGGGACAAGAGATTACTGCTGTTTTTACTGGCTTACCGCAGTTCTGTCCATGAGACTACCAGCTATTCTCCATCTCAGATACTCTTTGGTTATGACCTTCGTCTGCCATTTGATCTTTTGTTTGGTCGTCCTCTGGATGTGCCTTCATCGCCTGAGGAATACATTCAAGATCTCGAGGCCCAGTTTGAAGTGATGCACAACTTTGGACGAGAGTGAGTCAACTTGACGACAGAGAAGATGAAGACCCACTACGATACCAGAGCTACTGGCCATCGTTTCAATGAAGGACACAAGGTGTGGTTGTGAAATCCACACCTTGGTAGAAAAGGACTCTCTCCGAAACTACGGTTACCTTGGGATGGTCGTACGCAGTCCGAAACAGGCGGAACGACGTTGTGGTTCAGAGCCGTAAGTCCTTGAACTGTAAGTCTAAAGTCGTCCATTACGACAGGTTAGCTTCTTACTATGGCCATTGTACGTAGTGTATATAATAGTAATGTAAATAGTATAAGACCATGGTCCGTTTTACATTTAGCATTTGATAGTATTTGATTTGTATTTAGTATTTTGACACTATTTGAATTGTACTTAGTATTTTGATACTATTTGATTTGTTCTTAGTATTTGAGACTATTTGATTTGTATTTAGTATTTTTTACTGTTTGATTTGTATTTAATATTTGATACTGTTTGATTTGTGCTTGGTATCTGATTTGTTGAAATTTACTTATTGCAATTATTGTTTATTTTGTTATTGGAAATTAATTTTTATTATCGCATTGATATCTTAGTTGTAAGTTTGGCTTCCTGTCCAGGGACGGTACTGGCCCGGACGTGCGGTCTTTGGGAAGGAGGCAGTGTTACGGATTTCCTATTTATTTAGAATTGCAGTTAAAATTGCTTTATCTTCCCATGCAATGCAGACGATTTTCGAAGAGAAATCTACGTCGGAAAAGTAAAAATAAAAGAGCGTGTGCATTTAATATTTAATAAATAAATATCTTGTAATTGCTGTTGCCATCCATAAAAATTGAGAAAAATGGGTTTTACCTGAATATTCTAGTGAATAATTAAAAAGGTTATATAAGCCGAATTAAAACACCTCAGCTCAGTCGTTGCTGTTTTAAGCGAACTGTTTGTTTACTGAATGCTGTTACTGATTGTAGTGAATTCACTGTGGGATAGGATTAGTTTCTCTGTTTTTTAATTGAGTTCTGTTTAGCGTTTGAAATATTGTAATACTGTATGAATATCTCGGAGGAAATATTTCAGTATTTTGTTTTATTTCTTGTGAAAAGAATAAATTTTAGTAACTTTTTATTGACTTATGTATCTTATCGACTGTTTATTTTAAAATGCATCAGACATGAATTTTTGTGAAAGCTCGTTTGAGGGGAACTGCCTATAACCTTTTAGAGAAGTGATCTGCGATAACCAAATTTATCTATTTTTATTTACTTTGAGGGTAATGACCCATCAAGTCTATCTCTATTAATTCATTAGGAAAAATAGTTTTGATACTGTTTAAGTACCTAGCTGGGTTATAATTGATATCGTTAATTACTTTCTATAAATGGCATGACTTGACATATGTCCGCGGACTCTTTGAACTGTTTTTCTGTCTCCTAGGTGACCTGAAATAAGCGAATTATGTAATTCTTTTAGTGATACTTAAACATAAGCTAGCTAGGATAACTGGTCTAAATTCATGATTCACCTCAGTTACTTTGGTATAAAATAACAATTTCTCAATAATCTCGTAATGCGCTGCTCTGTTTCTGATTGCATTAATCTCAGCATGTTCTAAATTTTTGGGATCTTCGAGGTACGCATAGATATTCTTGAATTCGAGGTCTGCTTTCAGTTCTGTATAATAGTGTCTCGTGACTCGATTATTTTTTAAGCTAATGTGAAACGTTTCATGGTGTTCTCCTCTTCATCTCTCTATATTCCAGAAAGTGGATATGCCACGGCATTCTCCTTCCCTAGCGTATGCTTAATAATAAGGTTATATTCTTGTAATTTTACTGTCAATCTAGTAAGCTGCAGTGAAAGATTTTTTCCAGACTATAATTGACCAGCGGATTACTGAATAAACTGTCACTGGGGCAGTTCTGAAGTACACTCGGAATTTTTGTACTGCTAAAAGTATGGTGAGAGTTCCCATCAGTTTCTGTGTAATTTTGCTGAGTTGGATTCAACGTTTTACTTAAATAATTTATAAAAGTTCCTTACCATGCCTTCATTTTTTTCTTCTCCTCTGACAGATAGTTCAGATTTATTTCAGGTATTGAGCCCACTTCCTCATGCACAGTTTCCATTTGCACCTGAAAAGTAGAATTCTTGAAATTTAAATTTGCGCTTCCGCATGCGGAAAGTAGACCTTCAGATTTACTGCTGTTAATAAGTCTTTTAAAGTAACTTTCTGATAACTAACTCATTTGTAATTTGAAAATGTAGGCTCACTTTCCTGAGACATTCACATTTCTTGCTTTTGGCAGCGATTACTTTCTGCCCTGAAAGTTTAAATAATTTGTGCCTTCTGAAATGTTTTCTGAAACATTCCTATTGGAATGTTATTTAGTAAAATTTGAATCTCTGGCAAAGCCAGATTTTGCACAAACTCAGTGTTCAGTTTTTAACTACTGAGGGATTTTGCTTCATTGTGGGTGATCGGACCCTCTCCTCGGATATCCTAATTAGTTTGAAATACCTTGTTGTTTACCATTGTTTCTCTTTTTGCCCCTTTTAGCAATCGCCAGATTGTTTTCTTTTGTTGCCTATATTTTTCCTACTGCTTTTTGTGGTCGTAAGGATAGTTAGTATCTATTCTCTGATTTTTGTTGAGGTGAAAATCTCGAATACTCGCTTTGGCCAAAACTTGCCACAGGTGCTTTCTCAAAGGCTCGTCGGCTTTCAGATTTCACTGCGATTTGGGATAGGCTTTCAAGCATATTTGGGTTTCTCACTTCCAAGTAATCCTCGATGAACAAAAGCATATACAGCTTTGGATATACGTGACTTGGAGTAACGCGGCATCTGGCCTCTTTCTATATAATATTTAAATTTTACATAGGATAACGTCTGCTAATTCTTTCACCTTTTCTTGAAAATTACTGTAGAACTCCACTTCCAGCTTGGCCTGGTCTTTAACTACTGGGAATGCTTTTAGCAGAGCGTTTTTGAATGTTTACCAGCTATACGTTTGAG